>OY856187.1:45144383-45275978 GCA_963693315.1 Diogma glabrata | reverse complement strand
AATTGTTGCAGCAAAACAAACGGGTGATTGTTGAAAAAAAATTGTGTTAATGCCGAAATCGAGGCACCAAAATGAGCTTAAAAATGGTTAGGCTTAAAAATTCAGAATTTTGAAATCGTCTCCGCACAAAACAAACAAAACACAGTACAATTACAAGTTTAAAAGAACACTTGGCTTCTGTTCTATTTATTCATTACAAATATTAACCCAGATTGATTGTGATTGGTTGATTTTTATTCACAAAATAATATTTTCAAAATATTAATGCCTGATATACAAAATAAAACAATCCCAAATACGATAAACAAACAAAAATCACAAAAAATATATCAGTACAACTTCTACACCACCAATTTTTATGACACTATTTTTTTGTACTCGGTGTGGGCAAAATAACAATTCTGTTTCCAAAAGAATACGATCGAAATCATAATTCTGTATTGGTGCAACCCAAAACAGTACAAATTTCGATAATTCGGTGTTGGAACTTGTTCAGTACAGTCGAAAAGAATACACTATAAAACAAAATGTTGAATTAAATTAAATAATAGTAGGGAGAGTTGTCAGTTTTGGCATAATGGCCGTTCGCTTCTGAAAATCTGGGTGGTGAGGTTGGTCTTAACGAGGTTGGTCGCAGAATTCACACCCGTTGGAGATATCGCAGGGTGAAGATAGTGTTTCGTGAAGATAGTGGTGTTCGATAGTGACCAACTGGTGAACCACCAGACAAACCTCATACTACAAGCGCACCATAGCTTAAAAACCACAGTTTTTACGTAGTTCTAAAACTTTATGATGTTTTTCTTCGGAAATAGCGCCATTTGCGAAAATTGGGCCCGAAACAAGTTGACTTGAAATTTTTTTTGTTTGTTCCCGTTTACGTGGAGGTGGAGTGCCCCGTATAAATATGAATATGTTTTTCTTTTTTTTTAGACAAAATTACAAGAAATTGAGTTTATGTTTCTTTAGAAAATAAAAATAATTATATAATGTCAACAAAAATTATAAAATTTGGTACCATATCTAGTTTTGATATTAATTTTTATCGACGTTCGACTAAGATCACTAAGAACAACTGGCACGAATTATTTTGATGATCTCATTCAGATTAACTGACACGAAATATCGATTTTCATATGCTTATTTCTTATATACGTAAAAAACAAAGGAAGCAAAAAATAACGAAAAATAAAATCCATTAAACCTTAGCATATCAATAATAAAGATATATGACAATATTGGTTTACTTTGACAAGTCAAAATCTAAGCTAAAACAGTTTTAAAGCAATTTACTTCAGCGCAGTTGCTGCAGGTAATCATTTTAGAGTTAACCGCTTGACGTAACAAAATAGCTACGCCGAGATTCAATTTCAAAATTATAACAAAGAGAAATTGCAGTATTGCAAAAATAGTTCTGATAAACTTATTGCTTTAGTGTTGTTATTGTTTACTGAGCAGCTTTATATTGCAAACGAAGGGTGGGTTAATATGTTTTTAATAATTACACTTGCGCATGTGTTATTTCGAATCAAACTAAAAAAAAGTGTGTTGAGACTCATCGTAAAAATCATTCATATAGCGCCACGCCACTTCAACTACTTTCTTTTTTTTTTTTTTATTAATTAGTTAGACATGTTTAGCACACTAAATATGATATATTCATTATTTAGACTCTTTGAATATCCGAAGATACCATGTCAACTATAAGGGCAGGAGAAGAGGAAAATGGAAGGAATGGGGATATAGGGATAACTATACTAATTGTTTCGCCAGTAAAAAGGTTTAATCAGAAAACTGATTAGCATTAACAAAATATAAACATAACATATCACCTAACCATTTTTTCTGCTTCATTTAAAAATGATAAAGTTACCATTCCCTTTAATTAACTAAACGTAAACATCTTAATATTCTTAAATTAACAACCCTCTTTATAGAACCACTAACAACTACTTCTTACAAGAATCTTCAAATTTTAATTCAAGAAGATTTTGGATAATTTATTCAGCAAACGAGTCTGTTGTTTTTTTTTCTTTACTAAAAATTAGTTTTGTTAAAAAGGAAAAATTTTACTTTGAAAAAAATTGTTTTTTGTTGTTTTCTTATCACACCTTGAACACACGCGAATTTTGAATAATTCATAAGTGGAAAATGTAAGATTATTTACTTTGCTTTAATTTTTTTTATTTTGAGGAAAATTAGCATAACAAAATGTTTGTTTGTTGAATTTAATTATAACATAGCATAGTTGATTTAGTTGACATTTTTTGAGGGGTTAGACTAATATTAGAAGAAGTTATAAGGAATAATTAGTGATAGATTGGGGAGTGATTTGCTTGAATTTATATTTTTCCATCTGAACGTGTTTCCTTGATTTTTTAGTTGATAATAGAACTCAGACTTCAATAATCATTTAATCATCATAAACAATCATTGAATTAATCTTAATCTAGTAATTTGGCTCAAACAAGGTAAGCATTCATCCAAACACACAAGGGCATATAAATATTAATTATTTTTATCCAAATAAAAATTGTAATCAGTAACCACCCTCAAAACCGCAATAGTAAAGCGATTTGATCGTAAAATTACTCAATTTAATTCAAGAAATAAATAAATTTAATCGTTGAAAATTCAAAAAACTGTTGCAAAATTCATACTAACCATATACAATGATCATTGAATTAATACACAAATCTATAATTTTCATTATAATAATAAACTGAAAATTAGTTGAAGGAAAACATCTTTAAAAAATCGTTTCTTCTTAAATGCACGTTGAGTACGTCTTACGATTAAAAAATAAATTCATAATAATAATCGATTTTCTAAAATAAAATACAAAACAACTAAATTTATTATAGTTATTAAAGAAACAAATTTTTTTTTGTTATATAAAAGAAAAGAATAAGAAAATTTCAAGATTTAATTTTTTTTAGTTGTGGTTGTAAGTCGTTGAGCTATTGACTGACATTTTTGTTTAACAACAACAACAAAATAATCATAAAAAGCGAAAATCTCAAATGATATTTCTTTGAAGGTGATGTAATCTTTTAATTGCAAAGATGAGTTTAGGCTACTTCAAGTTTTGTTTATGTCGATTGTGTGAAATATAACTTGTTGTTGGTAAAGAAATTAATTTGACCTATACCAACATCTGCTTAATCATAATAATCGAGAAATTGTGATGTAAATATGAGAGATAAAAATCAAATATTTTTTCAGTTGTGTGAGATGATATATACTTAGAATTATTAAACGGAACAATCCACTTCGACCAATATAATGGCAGAATAGATAGATAGATATAATCACTCAAAATGGGCTAAAAATCTCACTCAGGCTTAAATTTATAACTTTATACCCTTGGTACATAAATAACTATTTAATGTTTAGATAACTCTATGAAACAACAAGCGTTGTTTAAAATCATGATAGATTTTCGCCGCTCTACGAATTCAACGTGTGCATAAAGTTTAAGTTTATTCCTTTATCCGGGCGGAGGTTGGTTTTAGTTTTCGGAAAACACATTTTTTATTGCAAAATGCTTCTGATTTTTTTTAGTTTACATACATTTGGAAAAGCGAAGTAAAAATCGGTGATTTGTGCAAAATTTTTCGACCAGTTGGTGAAACATGATATGAATTGTTTTCTTTATTTGAACATTTTCTCCACCTAAACACAAATCCTAGACGGATATACAACTATTTTGATATTTGTTACATTTTTTATAATGTGTTAAAATTTTGAGTTGAATTGAGCGGAGTGCTATGAAGTGGAATTTCTAGATTTATTTTGATTTAGCTATTTTATTCACCGAAAAACAAACTTTTGATAGTCCAAACCATTTGGAGTTAAAACCACAAAAAAATATTGCGACGCTGATGCATAGGCTAACTTCACCACAGCTCTGGAAACAAAATGTTCTGGATATAGTGAGCTAATGCCCATCAAACACATACTTCAATTAATGGCTAACCAATGTTATAGATTTCGCGTAGTTCTAATTATAAAAACATCAAAGAAAGCAACACACATAAATCATGGAAGTGACAAACCGGAACTTGGAATACAGAACTGCTACAAATGATACTCTAAGCCATACCAAGTTTATTCAAAATAAATTATTAGGAGCTTATTTTATTGAAGTTTCAATGCTCGGGTGGCCCCCACCACTTATCCCAAGATCATCCAAAGCTAATCAGTTCCTGGTCATTCAATTTTCATCTTTTGTCAAAGTATCATTAATGAACGAAATCTGTTTCCTCCCAACAAATTTTAAAAACAAAGTTTGAAAAGTCAGCAATTGTATGGTGGATTTTGATCAATATCAATATCAAAGCTCCTAAAGTTGATCTTTATCTTCTTACACTGATGGAATCCTTTTTCATAAGTTTCATTCTAATCACTTCATTATTGTAGACTGTATTGTCAATAAAGAAACTGAAATTCAAAAAATTGCAAACAAAAATGTTTACCGGAAGTGAAAAACGGAATTTGGGATGCAGAACTGTTGTGAACCGTACTAAATGATTTTGTACCAAGTTTTTTTAAAGTGTCATCAAAATTCATTCACGAACGAATGCTATATGCTCCCAACAAACATTAAAAATATAGTGAAAAAAACACCTGGTGGCCCTTCTTTGTCCGATGTACCCCAAAAGTTAATGAAATTTTTCGCATATTTATTAAAACCTTTAACCAACGTTTCAAGAAACTCGATTTGAAACTGTAGGCTACAGTAGTTATAAACACTTAAAAAATCTGTTTTAGTGGGAAGTGACAAACCGTAAGTTGGTACACAGAAATATTGTAAGTCAGAATTAGAAGTTATTGGAGAATCAAACTTACAAGTGTTTGGAGGCCATTTTGTCCAATTTTGTAAAGAATCCAGATTTTCAATTTTTAAGTGAGCCTGGATCGTATAGTAAAGTTTCATCAAGATCCAATGCGGTTCTAATCTTGGTTCTAATCAGTTCTAATAGGTTCTAATCTTGTGGCACAGTCCGTCATGTATGAATTTCTATTCAAAATTACATGAGTAGAGGCTGTAGAAAGGAACACGAATTTGTCTATAGTCAAAAAATTGTCTCACATTGGCTCGATCAAACCAATCAGCTAAACAGGACATCTAATTGGATTCAAATCAAAAACACCAAGTTAGCTTACTTGATACACTTAAGTTTCGGCTAACATTTTTGATCTGACAAATTAATTTGATTGGCTTTATCGTGTTTTTAGGTAGCCATAAACCAACATTTGTAATATTGCTGGAAAGCTTAAACTTTAAGTTTATTTATCACGTTTGTCCATTATAGATTCTGATGATGCCAGTTAATTGTATTAATCAAAATATTTCTATAATTGAAATTGATCAAAGTAATTTTATTGTTGTAGCACTGTTGTACACGATAATGTTAAGTAATGTACAAGTGCTTCTACCTCCAATCTAAAAGCCTTGAATAATTATTTTTGTAAAATTTGAGAGACACAAATCGGATTAACAAAAAATTTTTCCACGACCAAACTAGAAATTGCTACTGATATAAAATAATACAGTTTTTAAATATTTAATGTATGCCGTTTCATTTTTGTTTATTTAATATGATGAAATCACCTAGGTAGCAGTAATGCAATATAAATTACGCACTAGTGCGTAATGAAATAATAAACAACCCAATATTGTCATGACAACGGTTGTCATAATAATCTAATCAAATTTCGAAAAATGCCAAGCTTGCGGATATAACAAATAAAAATTTTCAATTGCAAATATAAAAAAATCATTTGCATACAACTGTTTTCAAATTATTTCAAATAATTTTCTTGAAAATTTTTTGCTTTATTAATTCGGTCTGAAAGACCTAAGTATTACATTCATGAGCCAAAAGTGAAATTCTTACCCCCACTTTTTTGGCATTTCTCGACGTTTTAGGACCTACTGATTCTAAAAAAGCAAAAAAAAAATATTTTTGTTTGTCTGCCGGCCGGCCGTCATTACCTACGCTGCAGGGAAAACCGCTGGAGGGATTTTAAAATTTTTTTTTCTAAAAATAGGTATACTCAAGGGACAGGTCCGAGGGACGCTGTGTTCGATAACTGTACTGGAAGTGTGTCAAAAAAATCATTAAGTGTGTAAAAAACAGCAAATTTTGATATTTTTGGCTTAAAAAACGTTCATTTTAAGTCATTACGAGTAGGAACATTGAACTTGGAGAAACCTTGATGGTCAGGATTGGTATGTGAGATCAAAAACTAGATTATTGCATTACAAGTTTGTCAAAAAAAGGTTGTCAAGTGTGTCAAAAGATTTTTATTTATTTTTTACCCAATTTTTTGGAAAAAAATAAAATTAATTGTGTGTTTGAAATGAAATTTTATTATTATTATTAAGAATTATGGCATTATAAGTTTGTCAAAAAAATATTGTCAAGTGTGTCAAAAGAAAGATTTTTATTTTTTTTTTACCCAATTTTTTGGAAAAAAATAAAATCAATTATTTGTTTGAAATGAAATTTTATTATTATTATTGAGAATTATGGCATTATCAGTTTGTCAAAAAAATAAGGTCAAGTGTGTCAAAAAATGATGTCATTTATTTTTTAACCCAATGTTTTGGGTACATTGGCCCAAATGTAGCTGTTTTTATGACGTAAATGTAATTGAAAATGAAATTGGACATGGGAATTTTTGAATTTGTTATAGTTTTTGAAATATTTTTGGAATTTTGAAAAAAGTTTGTATTATTGATTTTGTAAAAATTTTTGCAATATTTTTAGATTTGTGGAAAAAATTTTAATTTTTGATTTTGTAAGAAAATTTTTGGAATATTTTTAGAATTTTAAAAAATTTAAATTTTTGATTTTATTATAATTTTTGGAATTTTGAAAAAAGTTTCATTTTTTGATTTTGTAAGAATTTTTGGAATATTTTTAAAATTTTGAAAAATTTAAAATTTTTGTTTTTATTATAATTTTTGGAATTTTGAAAAAAGTTTGAATTTTTGATTTTGTAATAATTTTTGCAAAATTTTTAGAATTTTTGAAAAGTTTGAATTTTTAAGAATTTTTGGAATATTATTGGAATTTAAAAAAGTTTAAATATTTGATTTTATTCTAATTTTTGGAATTTTGAAAAAAGTTTGATTTCATTTAATTTTTACAATTTTTTTGGAATTATGAAAGAAATATGAATTTGTGATTTTGTAATATTTTCTCGAAACGCTAAATGAAGAGGTTTTGGAGTAGTTTGCTGAGTGTATCATCTTTTCACTAAATTATGTTAATTTATGATCTGTTATAATTTTCCGACAACGTATTGATGTTTCGTATTAGTTTTGTAATTAATTTCTAAACAGAGATAAAAAAATACTTGTACTTTAACAAACGAGTTATGTTTGATATACATCGCTGCCCAAAACTAAAAACCATGTCCTCATAAAAGTTATTTGCCGAAAACTATATCAAAATCCTTAACCCACACTAAAGTCTTGATATCTTAGAGCTGTGAGATTTCAGCCCCTCCATATTTTTTATTTGTATTTAACGCAATGAAATTCTCTAACATGTAATCACATCTTTCTATTTGCCCAATCACAGTTATGCTAATACTAGTATGATTATTAAATAATCACCCTATATGTTGATAATCACGAATATTTTATTTTTTCTTACAGATATATGAATTAATAGAATTATCTTTAAATAATATTTTTTGACTAATCCAATTTTTTTCCTGCAAAATAATTTTTATATAGTGAAAATATTGTATCATATTATAAATTTTTCTGGTTGTTTGTTTATTTTTAATTTTCGATGAAATTAATTTTGTTTAAAACCTCGATAGATTAATAGTAGGCCAGAATAAATAAAAACAATTCAAGTATAATGTATAAAACATATAAAAAAATACAAGGAAATCGAAAATGGCAAAAAAATTTCTAAATGAATTCTCCTCGACCGGTGATAAATTCTCATAATTTTTTGGAAAATTCCTCAAGCAAGTGGCATTGATATTACATGCGTTCCTTTGAAACAAAATAGGTGCTCAAAGCAGCTTTTGAGTAGATCACCAATGGAACGCCGAAAATTTGAAAATTTTTCAAATATAGCCACACAATTTTATTATTAACAAAATTTTTTATTTTGGGCTGCTATTTAGTTTAATCTGAATGGTCAATTTTATTTTCAAAAATACCAAAACAAGTTTATATCCGATCTACATAACATCGAAAAATAATCTGCTTTTCAACTACACATCTTGTTCGAGGTAGAGTAGATCAAAGCAAATTTGAGTAAGATTGATCTTCAATGGAACGCATCTAATAGTCCTCGGCCTACGACCTTGTACTATTATCAATCAATTTGCTTTCAAAATTTTCGCAAAAAATTATTTCGAATTATCACCGCACCTGGAAAATTACTACTGAAAATTGTTTGCCTTTGTTTTATTTTAATTTAAACCAATGAAATTCTCTAAAATGTAAAGACATCATTCAATTTCACCAATAACATTTGAATTATACTAATAACAATTATTTATACGTCTGGCCTACTGGGATATAAAAATTATCAAATTATTTTTGAAATAATTAACTGATATCGCAGTAGGCCAACGCATAATTTATAAAAAATATATAAAGAAATGAAAAATGGCAAAAAATTTTCTAAACGAATTCCCATCTTTCGTTGATAAATTCTCATAATTTTTTGGAAAATTCCTCAAGCAAGTGGTATTGATAATAGTCCTCGGTCTACGGCCTTGTGCTTTTATCAATATATGTACTTAATTTCGAAATTTATGGCAAAACATTATTTCGAATTATCACTGCCCTTGGGAAATTGCTACTGAAAATTTTTTGCCTTTGTTTTATTTTAATTTAAACCAATGAAATTCTATAAAATGTAATGACATCATTCAATTTCACCAATAACATTTAAATTATACTAATAACAAATATTTATACGTCTGGCCTACTGGAATATTAAAAATTATCATATATAATATCGCGAGTCGTCAAATAATAGTCGATTATTTTTCATAATCATTACTACGAATGTCATTTGAGGTTTAATCATAACCTCAAATGGCATGAGTGGTAATGTTGAAAAATAATCGACTAATAATTTGGCGACGAGTTGTATTTAGCAGACAATTTAACGAACAGAAATAGTAACATTATTTCATAAAACATTATTTCATTATTTCATTATTTCAACGTTAAACATTATTTCATAAAACAACATTTTTTCATAAAACGGTCTAGTCGTGAGTGTCAGACATTGTTTTAAATTAATATATTAAGTAGGCCGAAAATTGTCACTATAATTCGCTGTTCCTTCCCACCAGAGAAAAATAATCGACATAATTCATTTTGATTTGTTAAAAAATAGTAGATGAAGCGTTTTTATTGGACCTTATCGAGACCTTATTTAGTGAGTTGAATTGTCAGTTTAATTTTGAAATAATTTCTATTTTTTCATAGTTACTTTGATTTGAAAGCTTTATAAAATTTAATAAAAATACCATAGACACAACAATTTGTTATTCTTTTTACACTTGTGGAAAAGAACCCATTTTCACAGAGGATTAAGCGTGATAAAAAAAAAATTTTCATATACTACCATAGAAAAAATTGTATTTACGTACGCGAGATAAAAACATTTTATTTTCGAGAAAATACCTCACTCGACACTAACGCGAAAAAGCAGCGTTTTTATCTCTTGCAGAGAAAGTGCTATTTTTCTTAAAAAATATGCAACACAAAAACAAAATCATTATCAAGAAATGTTTATAAATAATTCAAATGACTGTTATTGTAGCTGCAAAAGTAAACACGTAATAATCAAAGAGAATTTCGCCTATTATGATTAATAGTATATTATTTAATTAGGAGCCAAATTACTACTTTTTGTGTTGAGCTTATAGTTTGACAATTATAGACGATACCCAAAAAGTCACCTTAACTCCGAACTAAATATACTATTTTTTCGGTAAACGTTTAAATTTTTTATAAATATGATTTATTACCGTCATAATTACGTTCAAAAAGTAAACAACATTTAAAATTTGTATAAATAAAATTTTTTTATTAAAGCAAGCTTCAATTCAAAATTTCATTTTTCAATCAAACTATTTGTTATGTTTTGATGTCATAGTTATACAATAATTCCAAATTTTATCATCCAATCAGTTTATTTGTTATTTTTTGTTGCCATAGTTATACAATAATTTCAAATTTGATAAGCCAATTAAATTATTTCTTATTGTTGTCATAGTTATACAATTTGTTTGAAAAAATAACAAAATAACAAAAGTCACTTTACTGCCGCCGTATAAAATAAAAATGTAAAAACTTTACAGCCGCTTTGATTATAATTAAAAAAAAGTAAGACTTTAACTAACTCTCTAGCGGTAGTATTTTTAAACTTTACAGCCGTTTGCCAAAAAATGAGTTTTTCTAATTTTTTTTTGCTTAGAAATGAATAAATAGAAAATTAATATATTTAATTCTAGCTTGGTTGTAGAAAACGTAGAGTGTAAAACTCGCACAATGCTAATATCTTTTTTTTGCCGTATATCGTCAGCTGTCAACGAGTGTCCCTCACCAGTATTAATTCCTTCAATTCACTCAATTTTGTTTGTCCAGTTTCACTTGAGGACA
Organism: Diogma glabrata; assembly: GCA_963693315.1. Classification (NCBI taxonomy): domain Eukaryota; kingdom Metazoa; phylum Arthropoda; class Insecta; order Diptera; family Cylindrotomidae; genus Diogma; species Diogma glabrata. Next base: position 45,265,315 of record OY856187.1, on the reverse strand, counting down.
TAATTTAATGAAGTTAGTTTTATATAGGTGATCAGGTCATCCATCGCCATCACATACCGATGGTTGTTAATGTTTTGCTTAAAAACACTATGACCTAGATGAGATGCGAATCCTGGTACTCCACAAGTATTTTAAACTTTTATGCTCGTGAGATATTATAATATGATTATAATACAATATACTATTGTGAAGGCAATCAAATTTCAGCACGTGTCAAACTTTCTAAACTTCAATAAAACAATCTTGGATGGAAACTTAAGGTCATTTCTAGCCAAAATTCTAAATATATAGTGCAATCGATCAGATCTTTATAAAGTGAACATGCAAAGTTTTTCTCGAGCTAAACATGTTTATTCCTTTAAAACAATTCTTCAGGTGGGTTCAAAACTATGTTAGTATATGCAAAATTTATTGCAAACCATAAAAATTGGTTGAGTAAAAAAATATGATTCGTTTTGTTGGCATTTTGAGTATTGTACTTCCAAAAGCAGTTCTGGTGAAGGATATTCCGGCAACCTCAATAATCAAATTAATGTTGATTAGTGTCGAGATTTACTCTAAAACAAGAATATTCATATCTAAATAAATTCTGTAAATGATATACTATTTTATTTCAGTTTCGGAGTTATTTCAATTCATTATCTTAAAGTAATAGATGCTAATAACAAACATAAAAATATTTATGTGTGCTACAGGCCATTCAACCAATTTTTAACATTTTATAAATCAATTTTATGAATTATTTCTTTAATTTCTTATCAACAGAAAATATTTAAAAACAAAGAAAATTATGACTAAAATAAAAGTTAAGATGCAGAAGAAAGGAAACTTTAAATAATTCTCCCTATGCATGAATTTCATTTTTAATTTTTCGAAAAAAAGAAAGTGAAAAATGAATTTAAACACAGCTGAAATTTTAAAACAAATATTTTTTTAAGCCTGAAATAAATTAAATCCAAAATAATACGTCTATCCACTCCTCAAGCAAAGCATAAACTAAATTGAAAATATGAAAATTTAACTTTCTTATATGTCACCTAACTTAGCCCCGCCATTTTTAAGAAAATTAAAAACAAAGATTGTGCTGTATTGTGCTAAAGTTGTGCTGGATGTGCTACTCAGAAAGAATGCCATATCACTAATGGAAAAAAGTTGGCACGCTGAAACAATTTTTCGAGCAGAAGTTAGCCCCGCCATTTTGAAAAATCAGAAAAACAAAGGTTGTCCTGTATTGTCCTCGAGTTGTGCTGGTTGTGCTATTTAGAAAAAAATTTCATATCCCTAGTGGAAAAATTTTATAACACTAAAATCATATTTTCGAGTAAAAGTTAGCCCCGCCATTTTGGAAAAAAAGAAAAACAAAGGGTCTGCTGTACGGTGTTAGAGTTGTGCTAGTTGTGCTATTCAAGAACAAATTTGTACCACCAGCAGAATAATTTAAACACGCTAAAACGATTTTTCGAGTTGAAGTTAGCCCCGCCATTTTGAAAAAAATTAAAAGCAAAGGTTGTGCTGTATTGTGCTAGGGTTGTGCTGGTTGTGCTACTCAGAAATAGTTCCATATTATCAATGAAAAAAAGTTGGCACGCTAAAATGACTTTTCGAGCAGAAGTTAGCCCCGCCATTTTGAAAAAAATGAAAACCAAAGGTTGTGCTGTATTGTACTCGAGTTGTGCTGGTTGTGCTACCTAGACAAAAATTTCGTAACCCTAACAGAATTTTTTTACAAAGTTTGCATCATTTTTTTCGAATAGAGAGTAGCCCTGCCATTTTGGAAGAAATCAAAAACAAAAGAAGTGCTGTATTGTGTTATAGTTGTGCTGGTTGTGCTACTGAAAAAATATCGTATCACCAACAGAATAATTTAAACCACGCTAAAACCATTTTTCGAATGAAAGTTAGCCCCGCCATTTTGTAAAAATCAAAGAAGAAAGGTTGTGCTGTATTGTGCTACAGTTGTGCTGGATGTGCCACTCAAAAAGAATCCCATATCAACAATGAATAAAAGTTGGCACGCTAAAACGATTTTTCGAGCAGAAGGATATTTTCGAGCAGAAAGCATTCGAGCAGAAGATTAAGCAGAAGTTAGCCCCGCCATTTTGAAAAAAATGAAAAACAAAGGTTGTTATGTATTGTACTCTAGTTGTGCTGGTTGTGCTACTCAGAAAGAATTGCATATAAGCAATAAATAAAAGTTGGCAGACTAAACCGATTTTTCGAGCAGAAGTTAGCCCCGCCACTTTGAAAAAAATAAAAAACAAAGGTTGAACTGTATTGTGCTTTAGTTGTGCTGGTTGTGCTACTCAGACAAAAATTTCGTATTCCTATCAGAAAAATTTTATAACGCTAACATCATATCTTCAAATAGAAGTGAACCCCGCCATTTTGGAAAAAAAACTAAATTGAGTGCTGTATTGTGTTAATGTTGTGCGAGTTGTGCTACTTCAAAACAAATTCGTACCCACCGACGGAAAAATTTACAATTTTTTTTAATATCATATATTTTTGGGATTCCCTTATTTTATATATACAAAACAGGCAAGATTCATTTATGCTATCGGACACCAGGTGTCACTCACATTATTAGTACTTATAAATTAATGATTACACTGATTCCTACAAGAACAAATGATGCTAGCGTAAAAATATTTTTCATTGGGTATATAGAGTCTATCTCTAAGCAGCCAGCTCAAACAAAATTTCATACCACTACATATACAAAATTTTTGTTTCTCATTTTTTCGAAAACGACGGAGCTAACTTCTAATCAAAAAATTGTTCTTGCGTACCAAATTTTTGCATTGGTAGTTTGGAATTTTTTTTGAGTAGCACAACTAGCACAACAATAGAACAATACAACACAGCCTCTGTTTTTGTTTTTTTGCCAAATGGCGGAGCTAACTTCTGCTAAGCCTTCTGCTCGAATAATCGTTTTAGCCTGTCACCATTTATTCATTGGTGATATGGAATTTATCTTAAGTAGCACATCCAGCACAATTATGGTACAATACAGCACAACATCCTTTTTTTATGTTTTGTTAAATGGCGGGGCTATCTTCTACTCGAAAGATCGTTTTAGCGTGTTTAAATTTTTCCGTCGGTGGGTACGAATTTGTTTTGGAGTAGTACAACTCGCACCACTTTAACACAATACAGCACTCAATTAAGTTTTTTTCCAAAATGACGGGGCTAACTTCTATTTGAAGAAATGATGTTAGCGTTATAAAATTTTTCTCTTAAGAATACGAAATTTTTGTCTGAGAAGCACAACCAGCACAACTCAGCCACAATACAGTACAACCTTTGTTTTTTATTTTTTTTTCAAAGTGGCGGGGCTAACTTCTGCTCCAAAAATCGGTTTAGTCTGCTAACTTTTATTCATTGCTTATATGCAATTCTTTCTGAGTAGCACAACCAGCACAACTAGAGTACAATACATAACAACCTTTGTTTTTCATTTTTTTCAAAATGGCGGGGCTAACTTCTGCTTAATCTTCTGCTCAATCTTCTGCTCGAATGCTTTCTGCTCGAAAATATCCTTCTACTCGAAAAATCGTTTTTGCGTGCCAACTTTTATTCATTGTTGATATGGGATTCTTTTTGAGTGGCACATCCAGCACAACTGTAGCACAATACAGCACAACCTTTCATCTTTGATTTTAACAAAATGGCGGGGCTAACTTTCATTCGAAAAATGGTTTTAGCGTGGTTTAAATTATTCTGTTGGTGATACGATATTTTTTCAGTAGCACAACCAGCACAACTATAACACAATACAGCACTTCTTTTGTTTTTGATTTCTTCCAAAATGGCGGGGCTAACTTCTATTCGAAAAAAATGATGCAAACTTTGTAAAAAAAATTCTGTTAGGGTTATGAAATTTTTGTCTAGGTAGCACAACCAGCACAACTCGAGTACAATACAGCACAACCTTTGGTTTTCATTTTTTTCAAAATGGCGGGGCTAACTTCTGCTCGAAAAGTCATTTTAGCGTGCCAACTTTTTTTCATTGATAATATGGAACTATTTCTGAGTAGCACAACCAGCACAACCCTAGCACAATACAGCACAACCTTTGCTTTTAATTTTTTTCAAAATGGCGGGGCTAACTTCAACTCGAAAAATCGTTTTAGCGTGTTTAAATTATTCTGTTGGTGGTACAAATTTGTTCTTGAATAGCACAACTAGCACAACTGTAACACCGTATATCAGACCCTTTGTTTTTCTTTTTTTCCAAAATGGCGGGGCTAACTTTTACTCGAAAAAATGATTTTAGTGTTATAAAATTTTTCCACTAGGGATATGAAATTTTTTTCTAAACAGCACAACCAGCACAACTCGAGGACAATACAGGACAACATTTGTTTTTCTGATTTTTCAAAATGGCGGGGCTAACTTCTGCTCGAAAAATTGTTTCAGCGTGCCAACTTTTTTCCATTAGTGATATGGCATTCTTTCTGAGTAGCACATCCAGCACAACTTTAGCACAATACAGCACAATCTTTGTTTTTAATTTTCTTAAAAATGGCGGGGCTAAGTTAGGTGACATCTTTCTTATTTCGTTTATTTTTTTTTAATCGTTTAATTTGTTTATATTAATTTTTTATATTCTCTTTTTTCCTTACTGCATTTTTCCCTTTTCTTAGGTATGGCTACGCTTTTTCATTTCTTCTGTATCATATATATAGATTTCCGTACAATTATTTTTTTTTTTTACAAAAGTCCAATGCGACAGTTTAAATGCACACTTCTTCTGATTTTAGATATTTTGTTTGAACAACAAGGAATTTTGAACGGATTTAAAACCATCTAGCTATAGGTATTTGTTAAGTTTTACATTTATCTTTTCATGTGAAAGAAAATACGCACTGGCAAATTTTCTCCACCTCAAAACGTCATATTGGATGGATCAATGTTCTCATAATGTAAACTTTAAATTTAGAGTTAGATGTGGAACACGATTTTTATTAGTCAAAACTTTTAATGGTGGTGGTTTTTCTGGTTTTAGGCGTTTTCTCCATCATATAGAGTAAATTTTGTAATGTTCATACACGCGTCGTGCGCAAATTTAGCACTATCCGTTGGAAGTTTATTCTCATTCAAGTTTAGGAAACTAATTAATTAGCATCTTTGCGCCGCGCTTTCTTTTTTTATAAACAAAGACTTTTAAAGATAAGTTATTCTTAGCTCAAATCAGTGGCTGATGTAATAAATATACAGTTGTTGCTATAATTTACATTATCAATATTTAATCAAAAGCAGACCAACCTTAAAAGTTTGAAATTAAGTATTTAGAACGTGCTTTGCCAGCTAAACGGCAATCTAGGTATACATATATCAATGTAAAGCAAACAGCTTAGATCTTGTTTTTAAAATATGCGATGTTGGCCTAAGATACCTGTGTTCCAAATTTGAGCTCAATAGGCCAACCAGTTTCTGAGGTATCGTGTCCACAGGCAAACACACACACACACACACACACACACATACTTTTGACCTTCATATCTAGGCTCACAATTGACCTGCGCAAAATCAACGCCAAGGGATGTATTGTTATAGGATACATGCATTTCTGAGATATCTTTTCTACAGACAGACACCCACACACGGACGGGATTTTAATTGCAGAAACTATCTCTATAGCTTTCGATAGTTAATAAAGCAAGATAATAAAGATGGGTAGTTTTCTTTGAGAATTATAGGTTGTAAAACAAATCATTTCTACAAGAAGCTACGTTTTCTTGAAAGTCATTGAACAAATGAAGATTTTTTCACTCAACAGTATGGGCCAGTTAATCTTTTTTAATGTTTGATTGTAACTGAGTTTTTAATAGTTCGAGTTCTTCAGGCACATGTTAAGCATGTTCAAGACCTTAAGACCTTAAGAACCAATTTGTTAAATTAAAATAATATTTTTTATCTTTATTACAACTTTGAGATTTTGCATTCTTAAGCGAACCCATCGTTTTCTGCCGTGTCCTACAGATTTCAAATTGTTTTCTTCAATTATGTATTCAAATAATCAACTTGATCTTCACTTAGATAAAATATGTAAACATGTATCATTTTCCTTTATTGTTGAACCAACAGTAATTACATTAATAAATCAAAACAAAAATTTTTTCTTCTGAGAATGTCTTTGCTTGATCGTATCATAAGGTCAATGCTTTGATAATGAGTTAAAAATATATTTATAAAATATCAAATTATTTTTTTCGGATGTTTAATAAAAATCCAAGAGATCAAAGTTGTAAATATCGAACTCCTTTTCTTATGCATTTAGAACGGTTAAACCGAAATTTTATATCGAAAGGTTTTTTCCGTTCCATAGAGTTTCTTTATTTTTAACCCAAGAGATTTGTGTTAAACGGTGTTGATGCGTAGGCAGAGTGACTAAATCGCTTTGTCCTCACAAATGTATTTCCTAGAACTATTAAGAATGGAAAAACTGTAACTGTACAATACGAATACGAAACGGTTCATAAAATATTACACGTTTTCAACTTTTTATTTTTAAATGTCAACAACTAAATGTGAACAACAACCATATGATTCACTCAAATTTTTCAAATTAATACAAAATTTAATATATCCTCAAACATATGAAATAGTTGAATAGATTGCGACACAAACAAATTGATTACTTTATGTTCGTGTAATTACTTTACAGTTTGAGTATGAAATTTGATCTTATGAATTTAATGAGATTAATTATTTGCACGTCAATCAAATCTTGGCATCATTCTGCTTGTACCGTTTATCATATTTATATTTCGATGTAATTTAATTCAAATAATTGAGAAATTTCTTTAAAAACTTATACTAGAAAAAATAATCCTTGACATGATGAATCCAATCCTAATGATTTTTAAATATCAAATTTTATTCTCACAGTAAATGCAAGTTTAGTTGTTTTTTTTCTGTTGCGGGAGTTGAATAAACTTGCCAAAATGATTGTAACAATTTACCAGTAAAATACGAGAATCTTCTATTTTTAATCGATATTGAATCAGCTATACGTATTAAAAATTGTCTTTGTACCGAAGAAAATTTTTTATGGCATACACTATTTCCTCAATTGATGATCGTCCAAATTCTAAATGGGTTAAAGCTATATTTCAAAAACTTGGCTGAACTACCATCATTGCTTGGGTTGCTCAGTTACTCAACAAAATTACTTAACATATCGGATATCTCTACCCATACAAGGTTGTACAACTGGTCCAGTAATGGTCCATTACTGACAGCCAGTAATGCAGCAATGGGCGAGTACTGGCAACCACGACTGGGCCATTAACATAATTTTACTGGATGATATCTTCGGATAATAAATGGTTGCCATTCATGGACCAGAGAAAAAACAACAGCAATGGCACATACAAGGTTGTACAGCTGGCCTAGTAACGGGCCAATAATGATGACCAGCCAAATACAGCAACCATGACTGGGCCGTTAAAAAAAATATACATTATTATCATACGTAAATTTAAATTAATTAAATACAAACTAATTTAAAATACAATAAAAATGACGGAAAAAATTCAAAACTCCCCATACAACTGGTTCAGTGGCAAGAATGGCTGAGTAATGGCAAACATGGCTGCCAATACTCGGCCATTAAAAAAATATAAAAAAATATTTTCCTACATAAATTTAAATAACTTATTTACAAAATAATTAAAATAAAATAGAAATGAAAATAAATTAAAACATATACCAACCTTTTCTATATATTATCATAGTCTTTCAACCGACAAGGCGATAACTAAACTATATGTGAAATTTTTCAAACTATATATTTCTAAAAGGGATAATACTCTAGTGAAATTTAAAAAAAATGACATAGATCGGCAAATTCATGGCTACAGTACTGGCCCAATAACAATAGCCAAGTAATGTTAACCATTAACGGGCCATTGTTTGACCATTCAAAGCAAACTGCACTGGCAATTTGCTATAAACTGTAGAGTGGCCGATTCATGGTTCCAGTATTGGCACGATAACAATAGCCAAATAATATTTAAAATTCATGGGTCAGTGCTTGGCCATTCAAAGGTAATAATATACTAGCTATTTTCTGTAAACCATAGATCGGCCGATGAATGGTTCTAGCATTGGCCCAATAACAAGTGCCAAGTACTGTTAACCATTACTGGGTCAGTTCTTGGCCGAATGTCAATGTCTGGCAAAACCTATTTGGGTATCGCACTCTACTACATATTTAAAAGTTTACGATACAGAATAACGTTGAGCTTAAATCTTTTGAATCAAAAACATTTCCATAATATGGAGTCTAATGACAGTGGAAAAATTCAACTTAAGTAAAAATACATAAGCGATGAAGAAGTTTCAACTTTGAAATTGTCATCGCCTCAACGGCGTAATCGATAGCGTGTCTGCCCAAGGATTCAAGCCGGGCACTGACGAGGTAGGTTCGAATCCCAACCGAAACACGAAAAATGTGAAGTGGAGTTTTTTTCTGAGAAACTTCAAACCATGCCTTTGAATTGGAAATATTCCAATTACTTCTTTACTTACTTGAGTTTAATTGATCTAAAAAATCCTAAATATTTATTTGTATTTATTGTTCATTTTCATTCTTTATAATTTACATGTTGGAGCCAGAGGCTCATAGTAACATTATAATATATTTTAAATAATCTAGGACGATTTGTTTTAACAGAATGAAAATTCTCCTAACAACTATTAGTGAGATAGGAAAAAACTGGCTGGCTGTGTACTTAATTATAACTTCGACGAAACTAGTTAATATAGATGGTGGAGATAATTACAAAAGGGAAAACGTTTACTAAATTTGATTATTACTCCATATGATAAACTTCCTTATGAACAGTGATTTCGCTTTTATTGATTTAATATCAATTGGTAAAGAATTCCAAAGACGGATCCCACTTACAAACACGGATCTGTTTAATGATAGGCATCTATTAATTGACGGAATAACACGCATGTTATCAGAAAAATTTCTGGCAAAAGTCAGGATATTGTATAAATATTCAGGAGCTTTGGTGTGAAGCAAATTTGAGAAGAATAAACAAACTCTGTAGGTATTTATACTACATGGTAGGTCGCTGAAGAGAATTTTATCCGAGAACTCAGATATATGATCATACTTCCGTAAACAGAAAACATAACGGACACAAGCATTAAAACACAATTTCATTTTACTCCTACAGCCCGCACTCATACCATAAAGAACAACATCGGCGTATAAAAAAAGGGGTAATATGTATGCCTTAAAGATTCTGGTGCGAAAAGACGAGTTAGCCCATAGAGTAGTCTTCCAGAGAGTACGTAACATGAAAAATATTTTGCTACACATGGATGAAATTTGGTCCTCCCACGAGAACTTTTTGTTAAATATTAGACCGAGATTTCGTACTGTCTCTAAGTATGGAATCGCAAGACCATGTAATATTAGATTTGGGAAGGTGGAGGTATCAACAGGGAATTTATATATTGCAATAGTTGGGGTTTTTTTGCAGTTCAAACTCAAGCTATTTGTAGTAGCCCAGTCTGTTATGCGTTTTCGATCTTAATTTATTCTTGTGACACATTCCGCGACAGATTTAGTATTATTATAACAGCAGTCATATAGTTCAAGATCATCTGCATACAGATGGTAGAAAGAACTCATTATACAGTTTTTAATGTCAGCGATATAGAGGCAAAATAACAGCGGTCCAAGAACGAACCCCTGAGGAACGCCAGAAATGATTCATAGCTCATCCGAGAGCTCTTCTCCAACTGCAACTCTTTGCGTCCTTTCGGAAAGATAAGAAAAAATTAAGTTTGCTGCAGACAGCGAAAATTTAAACTACGTGATTAATTTATTGAATAATATTATTGAACTTATGGTATCGAAGGCCTTAGAGAAATCTAGAAGTGTCAACAATGTTATTTTTTTTTGAGTCCATATTACAATTTATGTCGTGAGATATTTTGAGGAGAGCAGAAGATGTACTATGTGCAGCTCGAAAACCGGATTGATAGTAATTATGAAGATTATTTGAGGACAAAAACTTTTCTATTTGAAATTTTACAATTTTTTCAAAAACTTTAGATAGTGAAGTGAGAATACTGATAGGGCGCTAGTCCGATATGAGAGTTGGTGGAGCTTAAAACTTTCATGGTAAGTAGCTTAAATTTTAAGCCAATAGAATTTCGATTTCGAGAACATTTCTAACATTTTACAAAAAATTAAATTAAATTAATTACGGGCAATAATCACAATATCTGTTTTCCCGCTATAAATATACTAGAAATAATAATGAATTTCATTTATTCATAATTTAAAATTGTTTGCATTTCCAAATTCAATAATTATTTCTCCTAAATGACTTTATCATAAAGTATGTACATATATCAGAATATGTATTTAAATTATAACAGTTTCAATTAAGACATTTTCTGTATCGCCTAAATGTCAAAATATTTTTTTTACAGTACGAGGCATACAGTTGTACAATTCGTGTAATCACTTACAACCAATAAATTTTATATTAAAACAATAATTTAATTTTCATTGCAGTCGCTATTATATATTTTTGGCGTTTACACATAAATGTCAGTTTCTGGTCAAATTCCAATGGTGCCATTTATAATTTTGTCCATATGCTATAGTAGACAGTTTTTTTTTTAATCGGGCTCAGACGTGCGGCCAGGTGCCCATTGTGAAACATATATTGGGTACACCATTTGATTGCCATTAAAAATCCATCAATCCTTCCATTCCTAGATCTACACCACTTGTCCATAAATGTATGACGATGACATTTCGTGTTAGTGCTTCATGCTTGACAGCTGCAACAAATTTGAAGTATTGATCATCGGATTCAATACAAATAAGATAAGTTCCAAAGTATGTACAAAATCATTGTGCATCAAACCAATTTATCAAAAATTAGAACACATTCTAAATTTGTGGAATTTAATTTAAGTATATTTTTACCTCGAGTGGATAGCTTGTAATATGTATGATGTCGTGTGACGTGGTCAAACTTATATAATATATGTTGAACATAAATATTACGTTTGCCAAAACTTAAAAATTGTGGTCAGTTATATACAAACTAAGTCAAATTTAGTGTTTTCCCTATGAAATATGTAAGATGTTCATCATTTTTAATATAACTGACATGTATTTGCAACGCACTACCCTTGCCTTGCAAACAATTTTTTGTAGTAGTTTTAAGCGTTACCTTCAAATTTTAATCCAAATAATTTTCAGGTACTTTTCTGTTGTCATTTAATTTTATTTAACAAAATTATATTATAAATGTTATAAAAAATTATAATAATGACATTATGTAGTCAGCAAGAACAATTAAGCAATTAGGGCTGTAAATGTTAAAAAATTAAAACAAATTAGTATCCACGCAAAATTAAAAAACAACAATTTTATTAAAAAAATCAAAGATTTAATTTAATTTAAATTAAATAACGTAATCTTTCAACATATTTAAATTAAGATGTGTCACCTACAATTCGGCAAATTTAAAAACTTTGGTTTATTACTTAGGTTTATTACTCTAGAACCATCAGGTTTGGCATACAAAATAACCACACTGGTTTATTGCTACTGTGTCAGCGTCTCATTTCGTTTTGACTAATTTAATTTATAAATCCAAATTTATTTGCTATTCTAAAAACTGTTTCAATACTAACTTTGTTAACGTATTTGTATAACTATTTTGTTAATTTTTTGCAATACTCTACATTGGTGCACATGCTTCTGTAGTGTTTTTGGGAGTAATGACGAGTATGATACAATCCAATCTGTTACAAATCTCTGCGAATTACAAATAAAGTTTTGTCGATTTATGGTTAGTTTTATGTTGTAATCGGGTTATTTAGACATTTTAAACATTTTTGCTTTAGACAATAACCTAAACCTGACAAAGCACAACACAAAAATTAAATAAATGTAAATCATGATACACATATGTATCAATGCAATTCCACGTCATCGCAACAGCATTTGTTCTAGCATGTGACCTGACCCCCTCTGATTTCGATAAAATTTCATATACAGATAGCCAATGAAAAAATAAAAATAAAATTTCTTTCAAAAAATTAAATTTCGCTCTAGGGATGACACAGGGTGGCGGCAAAGTTTTAGGGGTTTGCGAAACATGAGTATCTTTGAATATCGATTGCTAACGATTGACTAAACCGATTTAAGTCATTTATAGCTCATTGAAATGGTAATTGATAGGACTTATAAAAAAAATTACTTAAAATTTTTTAATAATTTTTTAAAAGTGTGTTAAACTTAAAAAAAAATTTCAAAGATGGCGCTGTTAAGGGGACCCTCACCTTTACCACTTTTTTTCCAGGAAAAAAATGTTTAACTAGTTCGTAATCTAAAACGAAAGTTTCCCAAGTACATAATTTCTCGTTTTAAAAATAAAATTCTTACAAAATTTTAATTTCCGTTTTTTCAATTTTTTGTTTTTTAAAAAATGCATTTTATTTAACTAAAACCGCCTGAATTCTTGTTTTATGTGTGTGGATGCCTTTTTACCATAAGTGACTTTTTCTTGCATTTCTACCTGTCCGAAATTAATTATAAATTAATGTACCTGAAATATATTAAAACTGATGCTGAGAAGTAAATAGTGAGAAAAATTATGTGAAATAAAATGCATGTTGTATAGAATTCATATAATAAAAAACTTTTTATTTTTATTCTAAATTGTTATCTTACCACAAACCAGATTTTAATATAGACACAAAGTGGCTTTTCTACGCTACCAGTCATGGAAAAGGACCGTGTGATGGAATAGGAGGTACATTGAAACTAGGTGCTCATCGATAAAGGTTTTTTAATAAGAATATTATTCAAATCCCTATGGATCTTTATGAATGGGCAACAAAATCAACAATGAATTTTGCATATACCAGTAAAAATTATTATACAGAAATGAAGTCACGGCTAGAAGCAAGATACAGAGAGGCTGTAACTATAAAACGTACACAATAATTTTATGCATTCATACCCAAAGATGAAAAAACATTGCTCACAAAAATATATTCTAATTCAGCTAAAACTAGGATTTTTCAAATAAGCCGTTAATGTGTAATGTAAATTTATTTTATATTTTTGATTTCTTTTATATTATTTTATATTATTAATAAATGTATATTGTTCTTATCACACAACTTAGAATAAAAATAAAAAGTTAATTATTATATGAATTCTATGCAACATGTTAGTTCATATTACTATATACACAAGCTGATGACAAAAATATTTTAGTTTTCATTGCAGTCGCTATTCAATATTTTTGGTGTCCTCAATTTATGTTTACACATAAATGTATGTTTTTGTTCACAACCCCAATGATGCCATTTATAATTTTGTCCATACGCCATAAGTAAACAGTTTTGTGTTAAATCGGGCTCAGAAGTACGACCTGGTGCCCATTGTGAAACATGTATTGGTGCACCATTTGATTGCCAATAGAAATTTCCTTCCATTCCTAGATCGACACCACTTGTCCATAAATGTATGCCGGTGACATTTTGTGCTAGTGCTTCATGCTTAACAGCCCCAACTACTTTTAAGTATGCATCATCGGACTCGATATCAATGAGATGTGTTCCAAAATACGTACAAAATCGTTGTGCTTCAAACCAATTTAACTAAAATTAAAAAAAAAATAAAGAACAATAACGTTATTAATGCTGAGAATGAATTTAAGTATTTTACTACCTCTAGTGGATAACTAATGTAATATGGATAAACTCCATCTGAGTTATTTGAACCACTACACTTCACAAACAAAAACGAAAAAAGTGCTATAAATGTTAAAATTCTAAATTCCATGTCTCGTAACGTAGATAAACTTATATGATAATTACAAAATATTATAATTGTCAAAACAAATGAATTGTAGACATTTATATACAAAATAAGTCAAATCTAGTGTTTTCCCTATAAAATATGTAAGATGTTCATCGTTTTTATTAACGAATAACATCCCGAGCAGAAATTAGTTAGGGAAAACCTGAATACAGTTGGGGCGTGATCAGGGCCTGGTCAGTCCTACAAGGGCAATCCCTATTAGGGCAATCTGATGTGGGCTACGTTCCGGGCCTGATTTAGAATACCCTTTTAGGGTAAGCCTTATTTGAATATATCCGGCCCTGATCAGGTTTTCCGTATTTGACCCCTAGCTGAAATTTAAATGGGTTAAAGTTCACTAGAGTATTATCCATTTTAGAAATATATAGTTAAAATCGTTTCATGTATATTTTAGTTGTAGCTTCTCAGCTGAACGACTATAATAATAGTCATTAAGGTGGTATGTATGTTTTAGGCTTCGGACAATTTACGGTATTTAAATTTATCGATGAAGTAGTCTTTTAAGTAATAATATTTAAATAAATGAATCAAAAACTACCTCCGTTTTTTCATAGATTCACTAAAAATTATTTAGTCTTTTAAGCTTATTGCTATTGTCTTTTAACACCACCGTTCTAATTAATATCATTTTGACATTTCATTTTCCTTCATAAGATTCATGATGTTCCTTCATAAGATAATAAAATTAAATGATTGTTAGAAAAATATACAAATTTGGTTTAACTTTAATTAATTGTTCAAATTGTTTAACTCTAATGGGCAAATAAAAAGAAAAATGGCTAAAATATTAAACTAAATTATTAAAAAAATACAAAATATTTCGTCCCAGCCAACTGCAATTTTTCTAATGAAATGAATTTTTTGATGAAGAATATCTAACAATATAATAAAACTCCAAAAATAAATTTAAACTATAAAAAATATGAATTTGCTATAGAAGTAAAAACATTAAAATGACAATTAAGGTCTTATGGTCTTTTTTTAATGTCATTCGAAATTTAATGTCATTCGCTCTACGCACCGACACATGGATGCATTCAATGTAAGTTAAGTACTTAAGGTCTTAAAATAACCTTAATTTGAACAAGGCATAAGGTCTTTCGCTCTACTTTGCCGACACATGGATGCATTCAATGAAAGTTAAGGACTTAAGGTCTTAAGGTCTTAAAATAACCTTAATTTGAACAAGGCATAAATTAATTTATGTATATAATATATAAATATATATCAGGGTCTGGTCAGGATATCCCAATCAGGGCCTGATCGGGGCCTTACTTGAGCCCTAACAAATTTCTGCTCGGGAGGTACTTACATGTCGATGCCCATACTTTGCAAATTAATGGTTACAGAGACCGTTTTTGTGGATTCTCAACAAATTTCTGAATTTTGTGCCATCTGTGTGATGAAGTGAATTTGTTTTGTTACTCTCTTATCCAGAATCGAGACACTCGCCATATATGAAAGTATTGTCTCAGCCATTTCCAGAATTCATTTGTTTTCTTTAATTTATCGAGCACGGAAACAAAAAAGTGGGTCATATTTACGAAAATCTTTTGGAAGCTGAAACGTGGAACTTTTCACGTTTGGAATAGATGCCTAAGGCATCTATATATAGAAGGGATTTATAAATTTTCAAAGTGATAAACGGTTATTCGCGGTCTTCACCAGGGAAAAATCTCTAATTACACTAATTTACTTCAACACTAACAAAATCGAGTATTTCTACTTAAATTTTAGCTAACAGGAAATGTAATAATTTAACACAAAAAGAGACGAACTATAATACAAAAATTATATAAATTAAAATAATACAAAAAGTACTTACATTAATTGTATGTTGAATGTTGTCTTCCATATATCAGTCCTGTCCAAAAATTTCCTTTCCTTTTCCATGCAATCCATCTCTCAATATATCCGGCGTTACATAATTTCCAATTATAGTACATACATTTCCTTTTTAATTCTATATAAAATATCTATTTTATCCACTCGTTGCACTTTATACCGGTCAACAAATTTTGTTGCATATAAATACCATCAACAAACTATCAGCATGCATATATTATTTATTTCTAATCAACTGACGTAATTTGCTTCGTCGGCGCTATAAAGTGTAATTTAACCAATTTCACGGTTTCCAATAAAGGAATAGATCACTTTAATTTTGAACACTAAGCAATTTAAAAACTACTTTCACATGAAAATAAAACATATCTTCAACTATGTAATTCTTTTTTGTGTATTTTATTTATATTCAACAATAAATTTTTATAAATTTAACACAATATGATTTTTCTTTATTTTAATTTCTTTTACATTAAATTGAATCTTTTTTTATACCTTTAAGGTTACGAACATTTTTATTTTTGTTTTAAGTTGCAACTCAACTGAACTCAAAAATATCTTTTGTATTTATAACATTCAGAATAAAGTAAAAAAAGGAGAGTGATTGTTTGTTAATTGCATGAACTCTTCCGTTTCGTTTTATTTACCAAAGAGATAAAATAAAAGAAAACAATTAAAATTCGAAATGTTTAGAGAGGATTCAAACATATAAAAAACTATTATGCTTTTGATGTTTTTTACAGGAAGTCCGAAGATTGTGTATACTGATTGTTTGGTCGGTACAGAACTTAAATTTGTTTTAGAGTTGATGTAGATTTTCTCATAAATACTACCTGTTAAACATCACGTAATATGGCGGGCATAACAAAGCCACTGGTGAGTGGAGACGATCGCTCTCATTTCTTGACCACTAATTTATTTTAGCAAGCCATTATAATATAACCAGTGTTTCGAACCCAGAAAAATTTGGGTGCAGGTTCAGGTTCGGGTTCAATACATTAAAATTTAGTGGGTTCAGGTTTGGGTTCGGGTTGAAATTTGTTATAAAAAAAAACTATTTTTTCAAAAAATTTTAATGAATTCATTATTTTTTTATATTACATTACATACCGTATTTATGTTACACACATATTTATTTTGGAAGCAAATTTTCATTTAATTCTCGCTAAAGAGTTTTTTCCCAAAAATATTTTGACAGCTCAAACCAGCTGTTTTAATTTGTGCATGTAAAATAATCTAAATTGATTGATTTTCCTTGCAAATTTGGTTATTTTGATTGCAATTAAAAGTGTTTTAAAAGTGAATTTTTGAAAACAGCAATTAATTAAATTGCTAATTGGGTTAGGCTCTTAAGTTTTTAATGCATTAGGGATACTGAAATAATTAAAATCGCATTAAAACATGGAAATTAAATCAACCTTCAGGTATATTGTTATTATAATTATTATTCATTTATTTCGGTTTATTTACAAAAATTTTTTACAAAAACTAACTATTTTATGATTGTATATATTTGATACTGTTAGATTTTGTAAAAAATTTTTGTAAATAAACTGAAATAAATGAATAATAATCATAATAATAATATACCTGAAGGTTTATTAAATTTCCATATTTTAATACGATTTTATTATTTTAGTATCCCTAATGCATTAAAAACTTAAGAGCACAACACAATTAACAATTTAATTAATAATTGTTTTCAAAAATTCACTTTTAAAACACTTTTAATTGCAATCAAAATAACCAAATTTGCAAGGAAAATCAATCAATTTTGATTATTTTACATGCACAAATTTTGACGTTTAAAATTTGAAGTTTAAAGAAAAAACTGTATTCACTATTCTGTACTGAAACAAATAACCAAAATAATCTTGTTTGAAACAAAAAAAATTCTGTGAAATATGAAATTTCTTACGCAAACTTCCTAAATTTCCTATATTAAAAATTGAACCTGAACCGCGTTTTTGATTGGGTTCGGGATCGGGTTCGGGTTTACATAATTTAAAAAAAATCTTGCTCCGGAGCGGGTTCAGGGTTCGGGTTCGGTTCGAGTTCGAAACCCTGAATATAACCAAATTTGTTGTTTGTACAGAATTAAAAAAACAAATACTTTATATAAATACTAAAAACCACTAAGAATTAATTTAATTAACATGCTTTTTGATAGACTGGTTCTTCAGATTCATAACATTAGTGGTTCTAATGTTGTATCCGGTCTGGTACATTTATTACTTCTTTGTTTCACAGAAATAGTTCCCAAATAATATATTTTACTTTGTAGCATTAGGATGGTTCCTTTGTTAAAATATCTGGGTTCTTATCATACAAGATATCTTATATCAATCATACAAGATATCTTATATCATAGAAGATATCTTACGTTCTTATCATGTGCTGCAGTATTTTAGTGAATCAAACCACCGATGCAATGGTGGATTACACACAACACTGTATTTTCTTTACTATTTTAATCAATTCAATTCGCCAAAAGTAATAAAAATGCTTGGCGTTACCTCTATTTTTTTATTTTATTTATTTAACAAAATATCTTATAGCACAGACAATTTTTTTGTTTAATATTTTTATTTATAATTTACCAAACCACATATTTTCTTTTCATTTAAATTGTTTTATCTACAAACACCAATTAACTGCCAACAATTAATAATAACAAAACTTTTGTTTTTCAAATATGACTAATTTTGGTCACCGTCATCAACGACTTTTCAAACAGAATTGAAATCTTACTGTGGTAAACCTCAATATATATCCCTCATATATTGGTCCCGCTCTATTTTCAATAAGTCTGTTTCCATTCCTGCATTTTTAATTATTACGGACAAAAAAAATTGAGAATTGATTTTATTGAAAAATTATAACTGTAGTATGGATCTACATAAAATAATTCAAAACAATATGACTTTAATTAGTGTAGATTACAACTTAACTTCTTTTTTTTGATTCAAAGTTAGGCATGTTTAGTGTTAACCATAATAAATTAAAGATTAACGTCTCTGAATATCCGAAGATACCATGGTAACTAGGGAACTAGAGTTTGAGAGTAATCAAATTTATACGTGCAATTTATTAACCTTGATTTTAAAGTTCTGAGGATTAAAAGGAAAGACCCACGCCGATAAGGCATTTCAAAAATGTGAGACTCTGTTAAAAAAAATTATGTTGAAAAGCAAAAATCGTTTTTTCTGTTTTCTCTTCTCTATGATAAACCGTTATTTCTTCCCTTAGACGTGCTTAACTTTTTCATTTGATTCAAAACTGTACAATTATTGCGAGTTTTTTTAAATCTACAAGAAAAAAACCCTACCACAAAAAATAATAGATTCTCTCTCCCTGCGGCTGTTTAAAAAGAAAAGAAAAAAAATTGACATTTTTCTTTTTATTATAACCAAGTATATAGTTGTTTGCAAAAATGCAAAATAAATTTGTCCATAATGAAAAAATTTTGAGAGCATTTTTCCATAATATACTTAGAGAATATTTTTTTTTGTGGGGTGTTTATGTTCCATGTAAGTGTGGCTAAGTTAATCAACTTCGAATATTCACCACAACCACTTACAACAGCGGTATAATTACCATGGCAGTCAATTTTTTTAAGCTCGTTCATTATGTCCGTCTCCCATTGTAGTCGTGATCTACCTCGCGGTCGTCTACTCCTTGGGGTACTAACGTACATTTTTTTAATCTTTCTAGACTGTGAATCTGCTCGTAGAACATGCCCATACCAAGCAATCTTGGGACGGATACTACCTATTATATCTGGACCCTCAAGATCAGGGATCTTGATCTCAAAATATAAATTCATCATTAAGTCTGTCTTAAGTGGACCAAAAATGTAGCATAGGATCTTACGCTCAAATACAGATAAATTCGATTCGTCATTTTGTGTAAGTCTTCACGTTTGTGACCCATACATCACAACCGGTCTAATCAACGCCTTGTATAACTTGAGTTTGGTGTTTGTTGACTCAAACGATGATCCAAGAAGAGGCTTAATTGAGTAGAAAGTTCGATTACCTGCATTTTTTCGATCTTTTGTATCTGTAGGTATGCTGTTGTTTGAGTCAAGCATTGATTCCAAATATTTAAAAGATTCAACTCTCTCATCGCCGCACATCAAATTTTTCATTCTCTGCCTCTCTTGTAACACTCATATGTTTGGTTTTATCATATTTAATTTGAAGACCAATTTTTCTTGCACCACTCTCAAGCGACTTGAAAGTCTCACTCATAACAGCTTCACTTCGGCCGAGGATGACAACATTATCAGCGTACCATTTAGTATTTTTTGACACTTTAAATTTAGAATTGTTTTTAATTTATAATTTAATGGTAGAAATTTAATTCAATTAAAATTTAGCTTGGTGGTAGTAAATAACAACAAATCAAAACGAAGACAAGAGAAATTGAATATGACAGATGTATGATCACCATTTTCTATGTTTCTCTTTATGCAATTTTAAAGTTGAATTCTCTCTATATTATTATATACTCCAAGCATGGTCCTAAAACTATTAATTTCTCTAACATTTTTGGTGGGAATGCTTTGGGTTTAGAATCTGCTATGGATCCTGACTAGTTCTAAATCCACTACACAGATAAGATGTTACTCACAATCACGACATGACAATACAGTTGTTTATGCCTAAAATATGTTTATTAACAACAATAGTTTCAACAAAGCGATACTGATGAAATAAAGCCTGAAAAGCAAACTTCTTGCGTGATTCTGGGACACCATTAACAACTAAATTTCAATAAGTTGGCCAAAGTAGTTTATAAAATAACTTAGATAAATTGAAATATGTTTTATTTTTACAGTTAGATGTCTACCACTATTTAGTGTGCAAAAAATCTAATCACTTATGATAATACAACTCAAAATTAGTCTAACAATAATTCAATTATCACTGCAGTCGCTGTTATATATTTTTGGTGTCTTTAGTTTATGTTTACACATAAAGGTATGTTTTTTCTCACAACCCCAATGATGCCATTTATAATTGTGTCCATGCGCTATAAGTAAACAGTTGTTTGCTAAATCCGCAGTAAAAGTGTGACCAGGTATCCACTGTGCAACATGTATGGGTGCACCATTTGATTGCCAATAGAAATTTCCTTCCATTCCTAGATCCACACCACTCGTCCATAAATGTATGCCGGTGACATTTCGTTTAAGTGCTTCATACTTAACAGCGGCAACAACCTTTAAGTATTCATCGTCGGATTCAATATCTATGAGATGAGTTCCAAAATACGTACAAAATCTTTGTGCTTCAAACCAATTTAACTGAAATAACAGAAATTAATATAAATTTTTAGAATAAATATAAGCATTTCACCACCTCGAGTGGATAGCTTATGTAATATGGATACACTTCGTTCGAGTTGTTTGCACCACCAAACTTGACAAACAATAATGAAAGTAGTGTTATAAATTTTAAAATTCTAAATTCCATATCTTGTAACGAATTTAAACTTCTTTACTAATTCTAAAATAGTACAATTGCCAAAATTTTGGAATTGTATTCATTTATATACAAAATAAGTTTAATTTAGTGTTTTCCTAATAAAATACGTAAGATGTTCATCATTTCTATTATTATTAATTATTATTTAAGGATGTCTGGATCTTACTTAAAAATTTGTCTGTTTTTGGATTATGAGACCAACTAGCAACAATATCATGGCAATAAACTCAAATATAGATGATTGTTTTCACTGCTAATGTTTTCTCGTTCATTATATGGCAGCTATTAAACTTTTAGAGCACTTGAGGTGCGTGCAAACACACTTGTTTCGAAATGCATTTCGAACAAGACTGTATTGGTCTGTATTGGTAAACCGGTTGGTTTGGATATGCTCATCGAGCCAAAAAAGAAACCATGAAGTTTGCAATTGTATCGCATGAAAGGAACAAAATTGTTATACTAGTATGATAACAGTCACACAAATCCGGTATATACAGAAAATAACTTAGCACAATGGTTTCATTTTTGTCTCAGGCAGTTAAGCTAATTTGAAGTTCAACTGAAAAATGCGATACATTTTTTATCGCCAAATAGATAGTCAATTAAAATTAAATTTGAGCTCCTTGAGGTTAATTAAATAATAGAATTGCAAAAAAAATATGCTAAGTGAGGTTCAACAATAACAATCTGAAGGAAAACAAGTTTGTCAGATTTCAGATGTAACCAATTGGGGTCTCTGAGAATGGGCTGTTGTTTTTAAATCTTTGAATGTAATATTAGTTGAATGGTCTCATATTTAAACAAATCTGACAGATTTATCTCTTTTTAAAATTGCTCTGGTTCAAACATATAATGGCACTAAATTTACCAAATGTTAAACAAGGTTTTGAGACCGTTCAAAACTATCATTTTAAAGATGGAGTATATCCTAAACTTATGGAAATCCACTTGACAAAGCTTCGAACACTTAAAACTATATTACATATGCTTCTCTTACACAATTCTTTCTTCGTCCGCGTTTACAAAATATTGTAAAAATTAGATTTTTAGACTTTTAAAATAGCAATTTCTTTTATTGTGGATATACCATTCCAGATCAAGATAGATCCATGTTTAGATGTCTTGTTGCACGCGCCACAAGTTTCTCACACCTGGCTATCACGAAATAGCTTCAGTATACCAAGGTTTTATAAATGGATTAAGCCGGTGGCAACAAAGAAATTGTGTGAATAGAAAATTTTATATTTTTTTAGGGCATTTAAAAAAATTATTGGAACTGTCACGCGGAGCTCTAGGATGCAGCAAATCCATAACCGATGTTATTATTGAATCATAAATCAGCTTCAATACAGCCAGTGAACTCGTTAAATTTAAAGATGGTTTTGATGCCACAACTTATATATGGGAGTCGAATCCGAAGATCGGACGCATAAATGGTTTATAGATCGAAGTAGTTTCAGAGGGAAAGATAAAGTTTTTATAGCAACGTAGAAATCAAATCATTTGGACTCCAATTTGGACCACTGAAATAAGTGGAGGTGAGTTTAATAATTAATAATGGTAGCTTTGTAACGTTGCATTGGAAATATACAGTGAGGTTTTATGGGACAATACAAACAATTTCGTCTTAATGTCACAAGATTCCGTCTACTCCAGTTCAGAATTAATTCAAGCTCTGCATCCAAGGATTCAACCGTTTGCTATGATAATAATTAGTAGTAAGGCTAGATGGCTGCCTTTTAGCAAACCTAACCTATATATTGGTTTAGTGGGTTGAAAACAAAACCAAACCCTTAGATACTCCGGTTTGAATTGGGAATTTACCCGACATAGAACCATCCAGCACTGCTATGATAGATCTTTACAAAATTCATATTGGTGGTCATGAAGAATAGTGTATATATATATTTTCAATTACATTATGTAAAGTGCAGAAAAAAGTTGTAAACAACGTTATGTGTTTTTTATTTAAGGGCGTTTATAGTCATAGTTATGGCCGTGGACTGATGAACGACAGTAAAAAAATTCAGTCAATACACGCTTAAACTAAGATATGCCACTCTGACTCCGTCTTGCCAACTTGGTAAGATCGATTTTTTGACAAAAGGTTAACTTCAATTACTCTATCATCACATTATTTTTTGTTTGCACTATAATAATGTACTGTTGCATTCAAAATGAAAAAAAAATATGGGATTTTTTGCATTAAATTTCTAGACAATACTTTGTGTGAATTCATAGAATGGGGAACATTTCTATTCTAATTAACATCCTAAGTCACGATTATATAGCCATTATTGATTGTTTCCAATCAATGTGAAATCAATGGCTGACACTTGGTCAATTTGTAGTTCTATATGTATTAACATTAGACTACATTAAGGGAATTTAATTTATTTTGGATTTTTTGAGATCAATTAAACTCAAGTAAGTAAAGAAGTAATTGGAATATTTTCAATTCAAAAGTATGGTTTGAAGTTTCTCAGAAAAAAACTACAATTCACATTTTACGTGTTTCGGATCGGATTCGAACCTACCCTCGTCAGTGCCCGGCTCGAATCCTTGGGCAGACACGCTATCGATTACGCCGTTGAGATATATGGGATTTTAAAAAAATCCCATATAATGTAAAAGCATTTCCATAATATGGAGTCTAATGACAGTGGAAAAATTCAACTTAAGTAAAAAAAATAATTAAGTAATGAAGAAGTTTCAACTTTGAAATTGTCATCGCCTCAACGGCGTAATCGATAGCGTGTCTGCCCAAGGATTCGAGCCGGGCACTGACGAGGGTAGGTTCGAATCCGATCCGAAACACGTAAAATGTGAATTGTAGTTTTTTTCTGAGAAACTTCAAACCATACCTTTGAATTGAAAATATTCCAATTACTTCTTTACTTACTTGAGTTTAATTGATCTCAAAAAATTTAAAAGAAAAAAAAATATGTTTCCTAAATGCCATTTTTACAAATTTGGCCAAAAAAATTACTTCTAAATATTTAAAATATATTTTATAAAATATTGTAATATGCCAAAGACATTATTTCGATCGCCTGTTCTACAACATTTTATATTGGCCTAATATATAAATTTAATTTTCATTGCAGTCGCTATTCAATGTTTTAGGTGTCCTCAATTTATGTTTACACATAAATGATTGTTTTTTCTCACAACCCCAATGATGCCATTTATAATTGTGTCCGTACGCCATGAGTAGACAGTTTTTTGTTAAATCAGGTAGAAAACTATGACCAGACCACTGTGAAACATGTATGGGTGCACCATTTGATTGCCAATAGAAATTTCCTTCCGTTCCTAGATCCACACCACTCGTCCATAAATGTATTCCGGTGACATTTCGTTTAAGTGCTTCATGCTTAACAGCTGCAACGACCTTAAAGTACTCATCGTCAGATTTAATATCTATGAGATGAGTACCAAAATAAGTGCAAAATCTTTGTGCTTCAAACCAATTTAACTGAAATAATAACAATTAACTTTTTGTTTATGTATAAACTTAAGTATTTTTATACCTCGAGTGGATAGCTTATGTAATATGGATACACTTCGTTTGATTTATTTGTACAAGTACACTTCACAATCAAAAATGAGAAAAGTATTAAAAATTTAAAGAATCTAAATTCCATGTTTGGTAACGTAGTTAATCTTATAAATTAAATATATTTTATATTATATTAGTTATAACTATTAAAATCTACGAATTGTGACCATTTATATACAAATTATGTCAAATTTAGCGTTTTCCTTATAAATTGCGTAAGCTGTTAAACGTAAGCTGTATAAATTACGTTAGCTGTAAGCCGGTTGTCTTTGTTAAAAACATCTAATGTTTGCTCTAACGCAAAACAAATGCTCGAATTTCCAAAATTTAAACAAACCTCTGGTAACTCTTGATCTAATAAAAAAATGTTAAGAACTTCTCAAACACCGGTAATCAGCTGGTACTGCCAACAATCTGCCTGTACCAAGACCTAGCTATTAAATAAAACAATGTTGCACGTGACAGACTTTTCACACCTTGCTATCACGGGATAACTTCAGTTTCTACGATTTTTACATATTATCATAGCATGGTCGCTCAAAAGAACGTTTGTGTGAGATTGATAAACTATTGCAATTTTTTTTCTAGTTTATGACATTTTACAGAACAATGAGAATCACCACACGGAGGCTGAACGAGGCGCTCTCACGTCTTGATCACAATTGATTTATTTAGGGTAACATGGAAGCCATGTCTAAACCATTATTTTATATTAAGATTTAAGATTTACACAGGCAAAAGCAATTTAACAAAACAAAAAAAAACTTACAAATTATTCAGCTTAATGAACATCCCACGGCAGCAACAATAGGTATCTTCATGCTCTTGCGGAAAAGTATATTATATGCAAACAAAATGAGAAATTTATATATATTTTCAAGATATGAAATTTCTGTCAGATGAACAGTTGCTTAGTTTATGTACAAACTAATTATTATCAAGTAATTTTAATCAGTGGCATAAAAGATATGAACACTTATGTGCAAAATATTTATCATTGTCGTATAAAAATGAATTGGTACGCGGGTTAAATTTAACAGATGCAACCGATACTCTTGACTGTGAAGTGTGTCTTCTGGGCAAGATTAGTAGACTACCGCTTCCGAAAAGTTCCAGTAATCAAAGTCGTGGTTTGTTGGACTTAATACATAGCGACGTTTGTGGTCCAATGAGAACAAAGTCGCTTAGAGGTTTCAAATATTTTGCGCTAATTATTGATGATTTCAGTTTAAAAACTTTTATTTACTTTTAAAAAAATAAAAGTGATATATTTAACTCTTTTATATTATTTAAGTCTAGAGTTGAGCTTGAACATCGAGAAAAATAAAGGTGCTTCGAACTGACAACGGATGTGAATTGTAAATTTCTGAGTGGTGAATTCAATGAATTTTTATATCAAGATGGTATACAACGACAACTCACAGTACAGTACACACCTCAACAAAATGGTGTTGTTGAACGGGACAACCGTACAATCATAGAAATGGCCACGTGTATGCTGATTAATTCAAGCTTGCCAGAGTTTATGTGGGGCGAAGTAGTGAACACCGCTATTTACTTGAGAAATTGCTATCCTACAAGTAGTAAAAAGGACATGACACCAGAAGAAGTTTGGAGTGGTAAGCAACCATCAGTTGGTCGTCTAATTACTTTTGGATGTAAAGCTATTATGCTTGATAAACGTCCTGGCAAGTCCAAGTTTCAGCCGAAAGGTATTGAAAGTTATATGGTCGGCTACTCAGCAGAATCTAAAGCATATCGCTTATTTGAACCGAAATCCAGACAAATTCATAAAGCACAAGACGTGAAATTTTTGGAAGATGATGTTAAGGATGTATCAAATTTAAATAATACTGATTACATGATTTTAGATATAAAACATCCAGAAATAAGTGAAGAATTAGCTGCTGATATTGGGACAACTGTAAATGAAATGGAGAAGATTAGTTCCTCCAAAACTGATAAGGAATATCAGAATGATGTTATTAATATAAAGGGTGAAGACAGCAATAGGTTCAGTACCATTGATGAACGGGATTCGAAGGACAATGACTATGAGTCATCAGAAGATTCAGGCGAAAGTTCACAAAAGGAGATGCTGATTCCTGATGATAAAATGATATTGCGTCCACCGAGTAAAATTCCAATACAGTAAATCTTCTACGTAATTCTGAAGAATTTTTTTCAAATCCAGTTACTGTTGACTCAAAAGCTTTAAGTCATAGTGATGGACTTAGTTGGTCTGAGTCTATGAAAACAGAATATAATCAACTTATGGCAAATAAAATATGGGATTTGGTAGATTTACCCAAAAATCGGCAAGCAATAAAGTCAAATGGATATTCAATATTAAGCGTGATAAGAATGGACAGATTGAGCGCTATAAATCGGTATTGGTTGCAAAGGGGTGTAGTCAAAAGTAAGGCATTGACTATAATGAGACATTCTCTCCAGCAGCCATATTCTGTAACTGTAAGTGTTAAAAATTTCTTCATTTTGATTTTATCATTAATTTTTTATCATTTTACGTGAGTGTTAGAAAATTCAATAGCAGCGGCGCACTGTCAAACATCAAAAATACATAAAATTAAATGGTTACTTTAACTTTTAACACAATTTAAACGTAAATTTTTACAAATTTAAACATCTGTTAATATTTTAGAAATTTAACTTGAAAAATTAATTTGGATTTAATTTAGAAATGCAATTGAAAGAAATTAAATCATATTGACGTTATGATACTTTTGACATAATGTCAATAACAACAAAAGAAACGATTTCATTTTATTGCCAAACAAAAAGTCAGTGTTAACTTTATGTCACCTAACTTAGCCCCGCCATTTTTAAGAAAATTAAAAAAAAAGATTGTGCTACAGTTGTGCTGGATGTGCTACTCAGAAAGAATGCTATATCACCAATGGAAAAAAGTTGGCACGCTGAACCAATTTTTCGAGCAGAAGTTAGCCCCGCCATTTTGAAAAATCTGAAAAACAAAGGTTGTCCTGTATTGTCCTCGAGTTGTGCTGGTTGTGCTATTTAGAAAAAAATTTCATATCCCTAGTGAAAAAATTTTATAACACTAAAATCATTTTTTCGAGTAAAAGTTAGCCCCGCCATTTTGGAAAAAAAGAAAAACAAAGGGTCTGCTGTACGGTGTTAGAGTTGTGCTAGTTGTGCTATTCAAGAACAAATTTGTACGACCAGCAGAATAACTTAAACACGCTAAAACGATTTTTCGAGTTGAAGTTAGCCCCGCCATTTTGAAAAAAATTAAAAGCAAAGGTTGTGCTGTATTGTGCTAGGGTTGTGCTGGTTGTGCTACTCAGAAATAGTTGCATATTATCAATGAAAAAAAGTTGGCACGCTAAAATGACTTTTCGAGCAGAAGTTAGCTCCGCCATTTTGAAAAAAATAAAACCAAAGGTTGTGCTGTATTGTGCTCGAGTTGTGCTGGTTGTGCTACTTAGACAAAAATTTCGTAACCCTAACAGAATTTTTTTACAAAGTCAGCATCATTTTTTTCGAATAGAAGTTAGCCCCGCCATTTTGGAAGAAATCAAAAACAAAAGACGTGCTGTATTGTGTTATAGTTGTGCTGGTTGTGCTGCTGAAAAAATATCGTATCACCAACAGAATAATTTAAACCACGCTAAAACCATTTCTCGAATGAAAGTTAGCCCCGCCATATTGTAAAAACCAAAGAAGAAAGGTTGTGCTGTATTGTGCTACAGTTGTGCTGGATGTGCCACTCAAAAAGAATCCCATATCAACAATGAATAAAAATTGGCACGCTAAAACGATTTTTCGAGCAGAAGGATATTTTCGAGCAGAAAGCATTCGAGCAGAAGATTGAGCAGAAGATTAAGCAGAAGTTAGCCCCGCCATTTTGAAAAAATGAAAAACAAAGGTTGCTATGTATTGTACTCTAGTTGTGCTGGTTGTGCTACTCAGAAAGAATTGCATATAAGCAATGAATAAAAGCTAGCAGACTAAACCGATTTTTCGAGCAGAAGTTAGCCTCGCCACTTATAAAAAAATAAAAAACAAAGGTTGTACTGTATTGTGCCTGAGTTGTGCTGGTTGTGCTACTCAGACCAAAATTTCGTATTCCTAACAGAAAAATTTTATAACGTTAACATCATTTCTTCAAATAGAAATTAGCCCCGCCATTTTGGAAAAAAAAACTAAATTGAGTGCTGTATTGTGTTAAAGTTGTGCGAGTTGTGCTACTCCAAAACAAATTCGTACCCCCCGACGGAAAAATTTAAACACGCTAAAACGATTTTTCGAGTAGAAGTTAGCCCCGCTATTTAACAAAACATAAAAAAAGGATGTTGTGCTGTATTGTACCATAGTTGTGCTGGATGTGCTACTCAAAAAAAATTCCATATCACCAATAAATAAATGGTGACAGGCTAAAACGATTATTCGAGCAAACGGCTAAGCAGAAATTAGCTCCGCCATTTGGCAAAAAAAGAAAAACAAAGGCTGTGGTGTATTGTTCTATTATTGTGCTAGTTGTGCTACTCAAAATAAATTCCATACTACCAATGCAAAAATTTTGTATGCAAGAACTATTTTTTGATTAAAAGTTAGCCCCGTCGTTTTCGAAAAAATGAAAAAAAAAAATTTTTTATATGTAGTGGTATGAAATTTTGTTTGAGCTGGCTGCTTAGAGATAGATTATATATACCCAATGAAAAACATTTTTACGCTAGCATCATTTATTCTTGTAGGAATCAGTGTAATCATTAATTTATAAGTACTAATAATGTAAGTGACACCTGGTGTCCGATAGCATAAATGAATCTTGCCTGTTTTGTATATATAAAATAAGGGAATCACAAAAATATATGATATTAAAAAAAATTAACACAATACAGCACTCAATTTAGTTTTTTTTTCCCAAAATGGCGGGGTTAACTTCTATTTGAAGATATGATGTTAGCGGTATAAAATTTTTCTGTTAGGAATACGAAATTTTGGTCTGAGTAGCACAACCAGCACAACTCAGGCACAATACAGTACAACCTTTGTTTTTTATTTTTTTATAAGTGGTGGGGCTAACTTCTGCTCGAAAAATCGGTTTAGTCTGCTAACTTTTATTCATTGCTTATATGCAATTCTTTCTGAGTAGCACAACCAGCACAACTAGAGTACAATACATAGCAACCTTTGTTTTTCATTTTTTTCAAAATGGCGGGGCTAACTTCTGCTTAATCTTCTGCTCAATCTTCTGCTCGAATGCTTTCTGCTCGAAAATATCCTTCTGCTCGAAAAATCGTTTTAGCGTGCCAACTTTTATTCATTGTTGATATGGGATTCTTTTTGAGTGGCACATCCAGCACAACTGTAGCACAATACAGCACAACCTTTCTTCTTTGATTTTTACAAAATGGCGGGGCTAACTTTCATTCGAAAAATGGTTTTAGCGTGGTTTAAATTATTCTGTTGGTGATACGATATTTTTTCAGCAGCACAAGCAGCACAACTATAACACAATACAGCACTTCTTTTGTTTTTGATTTCTTCCAAAATGGCGGGGCTAACTTCTATTCGAAAAAAATGATGCTAACTTTGTAAAAAAATTCTGTTAGGGTTACGAAATTTTTGTCTAAGTAGCACAACCAGCACAACTCGAGCACAATACAGCACAACCTATGGTTTTCATTTTTTTCAAAATGGCGGGGTTAACTTCTGCTCGAAAAGTCATTTTAGCGTGCCAACTTTTTTTCATTGATAATATGCAACTATTTCTGAGTAGCACAACCAGCACAACCCTAGCACAATACAGCACAACCTTTGCTTTTAATTTTTTTCAAAATGGCGGGGCTAACTTCAACTCGAAAAATCGTTTTAGCGTGTTTAAATTATTCTGCTGGTGGTAAAAATTTGTTTTTGAATAGCAAAACTAGCACAACTCTAGCACCGTACAGCAGACCCTTTGTTTTTCTTTTTTTCCAAAATGGCGGGGCTAACTTTTACTCGAAAAAATGATTTTAGTGTTATAAAATTTTTCCACTAGGGATATGAAATTTTTTTCTAAATAGCACAACCAGCACAACTCGAGGACAATACAGAACAACCTTTGTTTTTCAGATTTTTCAAAATGGCGGGGCTAACTTCTGCTCGAAAAATTGTTTCAGCGTGCCAACTTTTTTCCATTGGTGATATAGCATTCTTTCTGAGTAGCACATCCAGCACAACTGTAGCACAATACAGCACAATCTTTTTTTTTAATTTTCTTAAAAATGGCGGGGCTAAGTTAGGTGACATGTTAACTTTATAGTTTTAAGACTTCATTCACTTATATATTTTTGCGGTGAAGTGATAAAAAACTTATCACTTCACGGCTTCACAGTTAAGACGCGAATGGATTGAAAAATTGAATGAAGTTTTACATACCATACCATTGGATTTAAGCGATGTAATGCTGACTCGTGTGTTTATACCATGAATGAGGGTGGTGCAATTTATATTAATGCAGTCTATGTTGACGATATTCTGCTCGCAAGCACAAGTCATCAAACATTATGCAACAAAAAAAATTAGATTGGACTTGAATTTGACGTAGTTGATAAAGAGCCTATCGATTATTTTTTTGAATGGAGATTATCAGTGATAATAGTAAAAACTGTATTTTCATACCCAGCAACAATATATATGCAATTTGCTGGCAGAATACAAGATGGTTGAAACGCGCAAACGTAATATACCATTGGATCCTGGACAAAAGTTTCAAAAATGTGAGAACTGCAACAATTTTGTTCAAGTTGATAGCAACCTTCATGAGTCACTTATTGGATCATTAGTGTATATTGGGATCTCAATACGTCCTGATATAGTTCATTCTGTAAGCAAACTTGTACAATTCAAAAACAACCCTCATATGGAACATTTGGCAGCAGCAAAGCATGTTTTAAGGTACTTAAATTACACTTAGACTTTTAAGCCTACTTATAGAAAAACAGGCGAGATGTTTAAAGCATTTGCTGATACAGATTAAGCTGGAAGCAGTAATGATCGAAAATCGTATACTGACTATGCATTTTTCCTAGCTGATGCAGCAATAACTTGGGAGTCTCGAAAACAGCAGACAGTAGCTTTGAGTAGCACAGAGGCAGAGTATATGGCAATTCCTACTGCAGCAAAGGAATCAGTTTATCTACAATACTTTATACAAGAATTGGGTTTCGATGACATTGTTTGTGCTATTTGATAAGATGGGCATCAATTGAGTAGCATTCTCAAGTATTTTCAGGTCCCCTCCAGGTGAAACTCTGTTGTTCAATTTTTTTCTTGCTGAGACCATTGAATGTTAATTGTGCCCTGCTAGTTTGGCAAGAGCATGAGGTTCTTGATCTTATTGTTAAAATTAGAAATTCTTCATAGCTTCGTTACTCCGAAAACCTATAACCAAAAGAGATGTATCCGCTCCAATAGAATAAAAATGTACGGTAGCAACCCAAAAGTGGACGACTGAAAAGAAAACCCTGACTGCAAAAAACACTAACGTAATGAACGGTTTAAAACCGCTGCCATGAGAATAAATTCACTATTACAATGGTATTAGGTATGAAGCATAAATGCGCCTAAATGAGGCATAAACGCCTAAAAAAATGTATTACCAAGAAAATGTAAAAAATTAACACTTTTCATATTTATTTTGGAAGTCACTAAATATTTATTGATTTATTGTATAAATTTGAGCGAATTTGTTAGTTGAAGTTAACAGTTTTAGTACAAAACTTTGCTGATTGAACGTTTTAAATATGAAATTCAAGATAATTTTATTTGCAACATTTTACTCTTTTATTCAACTAAGTAGTTCAAGTAACTCTGAAGCTGCATACTCATACTACATCAGTTATCCTTATGCAGTATATAATTTTTATATTAAATATTACAATTATAAATTTGAACTTAATGTTTTTTCTAGGCGAATTGGTTCGAAGCACAACGTTTCTGCATTTATCATGGAACCCATCTAGTTAATATCGAATCCGATGAGGAATTTAATAGCATCTTAAAAGCTGTTAAATTTGAGTCAAGACAACAGAATGTGACAGGAATAAGTGTTTGGACAAGTGGTGTGGATTTAGGAAGCGAGGGTAACTTTTACTGGCAATCAAATGGAGCCCCAATGTTAGTTAACCAATGGGTAGCTGGACATCCTTGGGATCCTGAGAAAAACAGACATTGTATACTTTTTTCGGCTAGCCATCATTATAAATGGCATGATTGGGGATGTGATAATAAACAGCATTTTATATGTAAACACAAACTGCAAAAACCAAAAATTTTTAAAAGCGATTGTGCTGAAAACAATTATGTAATACTATCACAATCAATTAACAGCAAAGTTGTAAACTGAAAAATAAATTTCGAATTGTTTATTCTCTTATTAATTTTAATAGAATCAAAAAGTTTTGTTTGTCGTTGTTCATCTAAATTAATTTTTGTCATCTTGAAAACCCTGCAGAAGAATTGTTCAAAATGATTTATGTAAACTATACAATAGCTTCCATGCTTTTAGCAGAAAATACTAATTTTTTGTTTTTGGGATTATATAACGGCTTGAGTTCAATAAATTAAACCATTATTAAGCGCTCTGTATCTCAATACTGTCAACATGAACTTTACGAGGGTAATATTTTTAACGATCTATTTAATCGTTAACATGTGCAAGACCACCTACTCCGACTTACCGTATTCGTATTACATCAGTTATCCACTTAAGGTAATACATAAACCTAACATAAACTACTTTAGAAAATGTTTCTAATTATATTTTTAGTTAAATTGGTTTGAAGCACAACGTTTCTGCACGTATTTTGGAACCCATCTAATTGAAGTTGAATCTGACGAAGAATATCATGAAATAATATCAGCTATTAAGTTTGAATCAACAAAACGAAATATTAGTGGAATAAGTGTTTGGACAAGTGGAGTTGATTTAGGAATGGATGGCATTTATTATTGGCAATCAAATGGTGCACCAATGCATGTTTCAAGATGGGAAGCTGGTCATCCATCGGATCCGAAACATAAAAGACATTGTGTAATTATAGTTGATACCGTAAGTTATAATTGGTATAATTGGGAATGTGAAACTAAACATCATTTTATGTGTGAGCATCAACTAAAAACTCCAAAAATGTATCGTCGTGATTGTCATGATCAAAATGTTTGAATATATTGTCCAAAAGTAGGAATTGCAAAAAAAAAATTTTAAATTCCAACAGCTTGTTTGTTTTTAATTGAAACTACTAAATATTAACTTTTCACTGTATAAATAGCTAATATTCATTTTAAATATTTCTTTGTGCTTCTGCAGTTTGTTTAAATATTTCATTTGTTTGCTAAACAAAAACAAAGATGAAGTTTGGATTTCTCGATGTTTGCCTATTTGTCTCGTTTGTTGTATTCTGTCATTCAAACAACATAGATACAAGGTATCCATATTACATAAGCTATCCTCATGTGGTACAAATATTTATAGGTCACAGTTAAGTCCTAAAATATTTACTAATAAAAATAATTTCAGTTGAACTGGTTTGAAGCACAACGTTTCTGTACATATCATGGAACCCATTTAGTTCAAATCGAATCTGATGAAGAATATCATAATATTATAGCCGCTGTTAAATTGGAGGCAAAAAAGTATAATGTTACGGGGATAAATTTGTGGACAAGTGGAGTGGATTTAGGAAAAGAAGGGAATTTTTACTGGCAATCGAATGGTTTACCGATTCTTGTTCAACAATGGGCACCTGGTCACCCTGCAGATCCTGACAAAAATAGACACTGCCTTATTATATCGTTTGGACATTACTATAAATGGCATGATTGGGGTTGTGAAAATCCAAATCCTTTTATTTGCAAGCACAAGCTTCAGATCCCGAGAATATACAACAGTGAATGTTCTGCAAATAATTGATGTGTTAACGTTGAATAGTATAGATTCAGGCGAATTCTGTAAAACTAAAAAGCTAAGCTTTAGTTGAGAAAATTGTTGCAAGATTTTAAAAAACTTGATAATAGAAAATAAACATAAATTTTTTGTAGACAAAATTTATTCCTCATCTGATGTCAAATGTTTGGTGTCTAATGTTTTGTCTAGAATCTCTGATTTGGTGTCTGGTGTCTGGTGTCTGGTGTCTGGTGTCTGGTGTATGGTGTCTGGTGTCTGGTGTCTGGTGTCTGGTGTCTGGTGTCTGGTGTCTGGTGTCTGGTGTCTGGTGTCTGGTGTCTGGTGTCTGGTGTCTGGTGTCTGGTGTCTGGTGTCTGGTGTCTGGTGTCTGGTGTCTGGTGTCTGGTGTCTGGTGTCTGGTGTCTGGTGTCTGGTGTCTGGTGTCTGGTGTCTGGTGTCTGGTGTCTGGTGTCTGGTGTCTAGTGTCTAGTGTCTGGTATCTGGTGTCTTGTGTCTTGTGTCTGGCGTCTGGTGTCTGATGTCTTGTATCTAGTGTCTGGTGTTTGGTGTCTGTTGTCAGTATTTGGTTTTTAGCTTGATATCAGTATCTAGGGAAAGATAGCTCTGCAAAAAATGCGATTTTGTAAAAGATATTGGTTCCAAAGAATAAGCCAAAACCTCCCCATAACCGCTATTCAATTCAGGATAACTAATCAGTAAAGTGCACTAGTTTTTCTATTATCTGGAACTAAAATCAAAAGAAAAATTAGATTCACGATCCATAGGGAATAATGATATTAGTTGCTCGTGAACTGAGTAATGAAAAACCAAATCACCATTTCGCGTTTTAATTTTCACGATTAACAGAAATTATAACGCAAACATAGCCACTGTCCAAAAAGCTGATCCTAAAAAAAATCAAATTATGACGTTTGGTATGACGGTCAAATTGCAGAAAATGCTATAGCACATTAATGTTTTAGTGACATAGAGGCCGTGTAAATTGTTTATCTAAAATACAGAATGGTTATCTCCATTATAAAATCTTAAAAATAAACTAAATAAAATTTTGAACTATTATTTATTATTACTATGTATTTAAGTTAATTATGTTTCATGCAATCACTGCTGTATATAATGGGTTTTCTCAGCTTATGCTCACACATGAACGGATATTTCTTTTCACATTCCCAATCATGCCATTTGTATTGCCATGCGTTAGATATAATGACACAATGCTTGCTTTTGTTAACATCAGACGGGTGACCATGTAACCATTTTGCGAGATGTATTGGTGCTCCATTGGATTGCCAATAGAAAACACCTTCCATTCCTAGATCTGTTCCACTTGTCCATAAATCAATTCCAGAAATATTATTTTTTTTTGATTCAAAATTAAGAGCTTCTAATATTCTATCATACTCTTCATTGGTTTCAATATCAACCAAATGAGTTCCAAAATATGTACAAAATCTTTGAGCTTCAAACCAATTCAACTAAAATAATTTTCTGATTATAATTTATAATAAAATAAATACAAAAGTTATAGGTATTACCCTAAGAGGATAACTGATGTAAAATGGATAATCTTGTTCAGAATTTATTGAACAACCAGAACTGATGAACGAAAATGAAAATATTATTAACTCTAACACAATTTGAAACTTCATGTTTGAAAATAAATTTACGATTATGAAACTGACGGAAATTGATAATCTTAATTATTTATATACAAAATATTTTAAAACATTAGCATACTCCATCTAAACTAGGCAAACTATTGTTTCTTAAGATAAAGAATTTAACATAATAATTGTTTTTATTTCATTATCTAAAACATTCGCTTTTCTGTATAAACGGTTTTCGCAATTTATGCTCACACATGAAAGTATGAACTTTTTCGCACTCCCAATCATGCCATTTATATTCTCCAGAATACGAAATTATAACACAATGTTTAGTATTATTTGTAGGAGATGATGGATAACCTGGCACCCATTTGGTATATAAAAGTGGTTGACCTGTTGGCTGCCAATAAAAATTACCTTCCATTCCTAAATCCGTTCCACTTGTCCACGCATGAATTCCTGTAATATTTTGTCTGATTGCTTCAAGTTTTAAAGCAGTTGTCATTTTGTGATGTTCTTCTTCCGATTCAATGTCAATTAAATGTGTGCCATAATATGCACAATATCTTTGAGCCTGAAACCAATTGAGCTGGAAGGAAAAAAAATATGAATCTTGTTAATTAAATCAAATAAGTTTAAAAAATACCTCTAATGGATAGCTGATATAATATGGAGAAGTTTGATCTGTAGTATTTGTAGTTTCACAATCACAAAAAAAGAAATTAATTGTTAATAAAAGAAATATTATTGTTGTTTCCATTTTGATACAAAAAAGCCTAATGATAATCTTTATCTGATACATTGTGTATTTATACCAAAATTATGTAAGTCTAAAAACAACAACAATGTAATTGGTGGGGATATCAGTTGCTTTGTTTGACGATAAATTCCTTTTAAAATAAATAAACAAAATTTGTAAACTCCCAGTTTTGTTCAAAAAATGGGATTCACCACAAACCGGTAAATATTTATGTTATGATTCATGTTTGAGTTTATTTCGGATTACTCATTACTTTAAACTGTTTCGAGATTATTGTTTCAATTTTAAAAAAATACGCACAATTTTTAAACATGTAGTTTATTTATTATTTCCACAATCACTTTTAACGTACTTCATCTGCGTTCGAGTTGGCTGAAATAACTGAATCATTCAGTTGTTGTTGTTTTTTTCAGTTAATTAGTTTATTTTTACACAAAAATGTTAATTTCTTATCACAATCATTGTGACTTTGATGTCTATTTCATAGAACTTACAATTTTATTTGATTCAACTACTCTTTTCACCACTCTTCAAAATAGAATTTACAAATTAAAATGTTTATAATTTCAATATCGTTCTTCCTCGTAAGAGTAAAATTTTTATATTTTCGATTTCACTCCTTTATTTTGCTTATTCCACTGGTATTTCATTTATTTCATTTGCAAAAGAAGTGAATTAGTACTTTTTCGTTATTCTCTTTATTTATTGTTATAACTATACTTGCGTAATTGAACAAAAAGTTCAGGAAAGTTATTTATTTTTCACGTTGAAAAGCATCATATTTGAAGTAAAAATTAAATGTGTGAGTATTCGAAAGATTCTTTTTATTACGTTTTGAGAATAAGAAAGAACGATATATTGTTTTATTTTCGTTCCTGTATTAGGGAGTGCTGTATTTTTTTTTTAAGCTACTCGCTCTCAAAGAACGCAATTAAGGAGAGATATAAGTAGCATTTTAAGCTCTACTATTTCCTGAATATGAAAAACAAGGCATTATTTGAATAAGTAGATGTAAAATCGAGTCAATTTTGCTTTCAGAACATGAAAAGTGTAGTCCGTCGAGTGCCGATTAGCCGATTTCATGATATGTAATCTATTTAGAAAATAGTAATATTTTGATTTATTTTTTAAACTAAGTAGGTACCTGGTTTACTATTTGGATTTTTATACCATGGTGCACTATTTTGCATCCCACCTGAAATAAATAATAAATAAACAATAAAATATAAAAATGTATAGTAAATGTTTATTTTTTAATTCAGTTCACATAAATAAAAAAACATAAAATATTGACTATTTAATAATTCGGACTATAGGATCGTTTTATGGGTACATATTTATAATTTATTCATAAACATATACTAATGAACAAAAATACGAATTTAAAAAATTTTGTTTAATGAGTCACAAGCAAATGAGTCTTGTTTTGTTTAATTTATTTCACAAAATTGTTTCCAGTAATGCTTGCCACGGTAAGTGATTAAAGCTAACGATTGTCGATTTTTACTTAAGAACAAGTTTTAAATTTTTCCAAAATTTTTGGAGTTGTAAAAACTAATTAAACCATTAATTAAACCATCAAAACAATTATAGTTATTTTCTTAATTAAGCATAAATAAATTGGTTTTAAAAAAATAAATAGACAGTGTGCTTAACGTTATTATTATTGCAGTTTACCCTAGCATTATCAAAAACAAACGGT
Organism: Diogma glabrata; assembly: GCA_963693315.1. Taxonomy (NCBI): domain Eukaryota; kingdom Metazoa; phylum Arthropoda; class Insecta; order Diptera; family Cylindrotomidae; genus Diogma; species Diogma glabrata. Next base: position 45,226,522 of record OY856187.1, on the reverse strand, counting down.
CCTTTGTTCCTTACTAAAGGCATAATCCACCAAAATTATCAAAAACAAATAATGGTACTTCGAGCCGGATATCCAAAGCATACTATAGGATTTACAGTATATAGTTAATTTCGATTGTTAAAAAGTATTAAATACATAAGAATTATTTTATTTCTTGTCTTCTGCAATATGGCTGAGCAAAGAACGTTTCAGCGTCTTTACCGAATAGAATAACCAAAATACACAAAAATCAGAGTCTTCCGCTATTCAATCTCGCTTTGAGGATGTAAAGACGCTTATTAATTTACTCAGTAATGGATGGCAATAATTCAAGCAGTTGGAGAAAACATTTAAGCATTCGCTTATCGTGCCGCATGCGGAATCGCTTTGAAAAATTGGAGTTTTATATTTTGAAGCCAAAGAAACCTTATGCCGAGATGGAATAATGCTAATTAACCTGATATGAAGTTTACGATCGACGATCTTGCCTCAAATCAGCGATCTTACTTACAATAATTTCGTTTTGGAATAACAAACAGAATACTAAAAGCATAAGGAGTAACAACATTATCACTCGCACACTCGTTGTACCAGTTCTCGCGAGTACAACTAATAAAGCCAGTGAAGCTAATTAAATCTAATTTTTGGATTCTAAATGTTCAGCGGTCTTTCGATTCTAAATTCTGGCGGTCATTTTATGTTATAAATACCATTTAAGAAATGCAGGCAGTATTGGCAGTTCTTTTTATTTGGCAAAGAAAAGATACATTGGGCTGGGAAGAAGATTAAATTCATGCGCAGAGTTCAAGAAGCAGTACACAACATGCGTAACAAATTTTTAATGGACATCTCAAATTGCACAGTAGTGAAGAAATGCTGTACGATGATGCCAAGTACATCTATCTGCGTATTCGATGGTTCAGCCAAAACCGCTAGAAGGTGTAAATGTCATAATGATTGTTGGTCTTGACTTATAATTTAATCCAGTTTATGAATCCTGTATTTGATGCGTACTGACGAGATTTATTGCTTGACAGCAAAGTAGTTGATTTTACGTTTTTTAACAGTAGAATGCATGTTTACTAATAATGCATAATATTCTTATAATATAATTTGTAAGTATATAATTTAATAGTTTCACCGTAGTTGGAAGCATAATAAATTGTAGCTGATTTTCGGCAATCGAAAAAAAAATTTCATCAGATTAACATATTACCAGATCATCAGATCATCCCATCAATCGTTCATTAGATACTCAGATCATCAGATCATCAGATCATCAGATCATCAGATCATCAGATCATCAGATCATTAGATCATCAGATCATCAGATCATCAGATCATCATATCATCATATCATCATATCATCAGATCATCAGATCATCAGATCATCAGATCATCAGATCATCAGATCATCAGATCATCAGATCATCAGATCATCAGTTCATCAGATCATCATATCATCAGATCATCAGATCATCAAATCATCGGATCATCGGATAATCCGATCATCGGAACTCTGATCATGCGATCATCACTCGACGCGTTTGCAATTCGTATAAATGTTGAACCATTTGTTGATGCAATGTTTTCATTGCAAAAGTTGTGCTGAATTTGATAGAATTTACCTTAGCTTTTTTATTTACCGTTTATTAGCTTACAAACATTCATTTTTATAAATTTTTGGTGATCTTAACTTATGCTTACACATAAAATGATACGCATGTTCACACTCTAAATCATGCATTTTATATTCCCAATGATAAGCCATAATAACACAATGTCTTTTATTGTCGGCTGAAGGAAACCCCGGCACCCATTTTGATATAAACATTGGTGCACCAGTGGATTGCCAAAAATATTTTGATTCTGAACCTAAATCAGTCCCACTCGTCCAAACATGAATTCCAGTTACATTTTGTATTTCAGATTCAAATTTAAGTGATGCTACAACTTTATCGTATTCATCATCTGATTCAATGTCGATTAAATGAGTTCCGAAATAGGCACAGTACCGTTGTGCATCAAACCAATTTAACTGAAATCAATTCAAAATCAAATCGTATATGAAAATATTGTGATAGATTTAGTTACTGTACCTTAATTGGATAGCTTATGTGGAATGGGTAATGATGAACAGATATATTGGCGTTGTTACAGATTATTTGTAATCCGATTATATATGTCACTGTAATGAAGTAAATCAAATTCATTTTTGATAAAAAACGTTTTCAAATATAAAATCAAATTCTAATATTTATAACAAAAAGTTTATAATTTATACAAATATTTAAAATTTTTTAATGTTTTCCATAAAAAATGAGAGAAATGTTGTCAAGAACAATTTTTGTAAGTAAATATTTGTCAACGTCACAATCAACAGCTATCCTATGTGGAATTAAAATTAATTTTGTAAAATCGTTTTAGGTTCGGAGCAGGATTTTATTATTTAAAGATAGCGGAAATGATATGTGATGAGTGAGTAAAATAGTGAATAGTTGAAAGACAAAACTTAGTTTTATTATGTTTGATTAGTTACTATCTACACAATCACTATTAACATATTTCAATTTCCTTAGTTTATGCTGACACATGAACGGATATTTTTTCTCACATTCCCAATCGTGCCATTTGTAATCATAGCCATAATCAATAATAACACAATGTCTGCTATGATTTGTGCTTGAAGGATATCCTGGTGCCCATTTAGTCATATGCATTGGTGCACCGTTAGATTGCCAATAAAAACTTCCATCTAGTCCAAGATCGTTTCCATCAATCCAAAGATGTATTCCCGTTTGCTGATGATTTGCTGATTCCAATTTAACCGCGGCCAACACTTTATTATACTCTTCCTCAGTTTCAATTACGACCAGATGGGTCCCAAAATACGCACAGAAACGCTGTGCTTGAAACCAGTTTAACTAAAAATATAATTTAAAATGAAAATTACCCGTTACCCGTTAAATAATAACGCAATATTACGTTAAAACCTTACCTGAAGCGGATAGCTTATGTAAAATGGATAAGATAAATCCGAACTTTTTGCTTCCTCAAATTTTAAATTGAACAAAAAAAATGTTATAGTTAAAAAATAATATATCTCCATTTTAAAATAAAATCGAATTTACATATGATCTTTTCTTACTTTTAAAATTCTGTCCGAAATTATTTAATTTATAGAAAAAGTTTTGTATTTCTAGTGTTTTCTGTGCACATTAAGTGAAGTGTTACATGAATACTTTACTTGCGATGCTAGTTTTCTTAATGACTCTCACTCCGATTTTACAACTTGATATCAGAAATATCAAATAGCCCGGCGATCCCAGATTCCAGTTAATGCAGTAGCTGTATATCCGTTATTGTCATCGTTGGTATAATGATTACCCACCTTTACTCAACCACCTCAGCAAAAGACAACGCAAATATGTCAAGATTGGCGATATAAAAATTGAAAACTTGCTTGCAGAAAACTTACATTTACATAAAGACGTTGAAAAGAATCTATAACCGTGTATCGTGTGATCACGATAATATCGATTATTCCTAGTTTTGACTCGATTGTCTTTGTGTACCATATTTTTAGATACTTGCGTCAAAACTAGGAACAATTGACATTGATGACAAGATCAGACAACATAATCGACTCCATTGATAGCCGACAAAAAAACACTACATAACTAAATCCAGAATACAAGAGAATAAGATCCTAAGAGTACAATAATATCTTATATTTCCTCAGGAGAATATGGTTTACATTATCAGTTTTTTTCTGCACAATCACTGTGAATTTGTTTAAGTTTCCTCAGTTTATGTTGACACATAAAAGTGCATTTGTTTTCACATTCCCAATTATGCCATGTGTAATCATATCCATATGATATTACAACACAGTGTCTACTGTTATTTGAAATCGACGGATATCCTGGTGCCCATTTCGGAATGTGCATTGGGGCACCATTAGCTTGCCAGTAAAAATTACCATTCATTCCAAGATCATTGCCATCGATCCATAAGTGTATTCCAGTAACATTATGTTTTGTTGCTTCAAGTTTAACCGCTGTAACTACTTTATTGTATTCTTCTTCTGATTCAATTACGACAAGATGTGTTCCAAAATACGCACAAAATCGTTGTGCTGCAAACCAATTTAACTGTAAAACATTGTTCAGTTTAAAAGAATTAAATTTTAAAGAAGAAAAAAAAATTACCTGGAGTGGATAACTTATATAATATGAATTATCAGTATAGCTGGATTTGATAAATGAAACATTCACAATTAGAAGAGTTGTGGCTATAATGTGAAATAAATTCATTGTATTAAGAAAACGTCCTAAATAGGACGATTGTTAAACTATTCAGATTTAAATTTAAAACTTTGCTTAGAATTTATACAAAAAATAGATCTGTTTCAGTGTTTTCAATAAATAAAACGCAAAGTGTTAATCTATTGAGAAATTTGTTGACATTATCGTTTAAGATGTTGTTCTGCTAAGAATCAATACCACAATTTTATTTTGTTAAATCTTAGTATTCTATTAAAATTTAGGGACAAAGCATCCGATTTCAATCGGTCACTGTGGGTGACGATATTTATAAAAAGCAAAGTGGCTGATAACAGCACAGTGGTGTTGTACAAAATGAAATGTTTAGGTCAAATTACGTTTGCTCGCAATTGATTCATCACAGCTTTCAAAACAGTCTTAAAGTACGAAAATGGAAATAGGTTCACAGCACCAAGCTTGATGTTTCTAATTCAACACTCCTAACCGAGAGTAATGTTTCCTTTGTGTCATTAATGGTTCATATAGTGTCATTAATGGTTCAAAGTGTCCCTAGCCTGTATTAATTTTAACACTTCAACCAATTTTTTTGTTCAAGTTTTAATTAAAGTGATATTCGATTACTGATTGCAATAATGGTGGCGCAGCTGATAATTTAACAGACTAAAGGCTTGACCTTTCAAAATGAAAATAGTTAAATATTTTACTGTCAGAATAGTAAGCAAAGTTAATAGAAAAAAATATCTGCATTAGGTAGAGTAGTCATTAGTAGTCATTATTTTGACAAATGAAAATTTTACATCCATTAAACGTGAAGAATACCGCATACCATACCTTACGAAGAATACCCATGATTAAACTGCTTTCGTGGTTTCAATGAACAAATTCCTTGACTCAATCAAATTTACTTATTATAATTAATGTATCTGTCATATTAATAAATTGAAGATTAAACCAACAAAAAGAAGTTGATTAATTGGATTTTTTTTCAGTGTGGTAATGGACAGAATATAACTATCAGTAAATTTGGAGTTTATGCCAAGAAAGATCCTATTAGAAAAAAGATGTGAGTATGCATATTCTTTAGCCAAATTCTGAAATGCTCCAGCATAAAATTTGAAATCAACGACACACAAAGCGTTTCTGTTTCAATATATTTGAAATAAACTAATCATTAACAGTTGCCGGCAATTGTCGTCATTATTTAAAAAAAAATCTCAATTTTGATATACGACAAGTGTTAAAATTATAAAGAATCTTCCACGAAAATTTCGTACCACACAATGGCTCACTCTTAATTATCAATGAACTTGTTTGCAAGAACGGTCGGCTATTCTCTTATTAAGGGCATGTGCCTTTGCAAAACTTATTTATCTTATCAAACTTATTTATTTTCGAACAACAAGGAACGGCTTGGAACAAACTTTTTTTTGAATATTTGAAATTGAATAATTGTAGCGAAATCAAAATTTGATTTTGCTGCTCAAAAAGATCGATGAACAAATACAGCAGCATCTGTAAGTCAAAGAATAAATAATTCAATAGCTTTCCTAATTTTTACGTAAAACACTAACTATCATTACATTTTTGTATAAATTACCATTTATGAAAAATTTAAGTTAGCAGTTAAACTCGAATTTGAAACACTTTACATCAAAAATGAATTACGTTTATGTAATCGCCTGTTCATATTTTATTATGTTACAAGGAAACCCAACAACTTGTAATTCGGATTAATCTTATCCATATTACATAAGTTATCCGCTTGAGGTAAGATTCTTATAAAAAAATTGATTTTTTTAAAATTAATAAGTTATTTGATGGATCATAAAACTGTTTCAGTTGAATTGGTTTGAAGCACAACGTTTTTGTGCGTATTTTGGAACCCATTTAGTCGTAATCGAATCAGAAGAAGAATACAAGAAAGTAGTAACAGCTCTTAAATTTGAAGCATCCAACCATAATGTAACTGGAATTCATTCTTGGATTGATGCAACGGATCTTGGAATGGAGGGGAATTTCTACTGGCAAACAAATGGTGCTCCCATGCTGATTTCAAAATGGGTACCCGGGCATCCAACAGATGCTCAAAAAACTAAACATTGTGTTATTATTTCATACGGATATGATTATAAATGGCACGATTGGGAATGTGAGAAAAAATATCATTTTATGTGTCAACATAAGTTGAGGAAGCAGAAATATGTTAACAGTAACTGCTTGGAAAATAACTAAATTAAAATTCTATGTTCAGTTGTTAAATAAAATTCAAATTACACATTTTTATTTTGATATTTTTAAGTTGGTATTAGTATAGTTTAACACCTATAATTACTAGTAGTATTTGTGATTGTCTGCTTGTGAATTGTGAATCTTTGTACAAAATGTCATTTAAGCCGAACAACTGCAACCTGAAAAAAATGTTTTTTTTCAGCCAACAAATCAGTATCGACAACCAGTAAGGTCCCGTTGCAATAATTTGCCAATTAATGTCGTGAATTGAATCATCGGACCTATCCTATTATGGATCTCCCGATGACAACATATTGCCATCATTGGAAGAAGCTGAATTGAATATAGAATTCCAAGAAGTACATCAAGACCATCAACAATATAGACCCTTTGGAGATATCATCAAAATTTTGTAATTAGGCCCTGATACGGAGCCACGTTTGTAATTAGGCCCTGATACGGAGCCACGTTTGTAATTGATTCACTTCGTGAATCGGATTGGACTTTTATCACTTTGTTTCTGTTCAATATACTGTTAAAACTATACAAATCACAAGCACATCTGATATTCCATCGTTTTTATAGTAGGAAAAAAAATAAAAGTTAAAGCAAAGGAGATCACTCCCGCCATCCGGAGTGTCCCCACACGGATCTTAAATTTTGGAAATCTTTTATTATTCTTCAATTAGCCTATCATTCTAAAAACTAAGTTGAACTACACAAAAAATTAAATTTCAATACTAATATAAAATTAGAAAAAATACCTTATTTTAAACTGTTGATTCTGTTTCCACCAGTTGCAATACCACGCTCCAAAGTTGTTGAATTTTGATCTGGATAAGCAGAGATATTATTTCGGATACCAAGTGAACTTCTTTAAGCCAATATTTGCTTAATTCCTGATTTGAAATATTAGAATATCCATTTGAAACTACGGCACCACTACTATTGTTGTTATTATTATTCAAAACATTGACATCTTTTTGATAATCCAAATTTGTTTTCGTAGGATATTGTATGAAAATCGTATGAAAATGTTATCGTATGAAAACGTTTTGTACATTTAGTATACACATATCAAAATTTGACTCCATTGTGAATTCATAAAAAACCATATCTTACTCAATTAGAACATACTTTGTCCAATTAATTTAAATTTATTTATCTCAATAAATAAAACATTTAATTCTTTTGTTTATCCTTTTGAACAAATAATCGAACTTTACAATAAAAATTGCGAACAATATGTTAACCGGTTGATAGAAAATTTAATTTTTTCCTGTTTTTCAAATATAAACATCGACAGACTTATAAACTTGAACTAAATTTTGACTAGGAAAATTGCACTATTAAAATAATTGAGTTAATTGAACTAATAAAAATAACTTTAATTTAATTAAAATTTTACTACTTAAATTTAACTTAATTTTAAGAAAAAAGACATGAATGCAAAATTCAGCTTTATAATTTTGACATCCATGAGAAGAGTGATCTTTTCTTGTTTTTACATCTTCATATCAGAAAAAAACAAATCGTGCAATATTGAAAATTCAGCAAAGATTAATAACGACAACGACATCTGTTCGTTAGAAATGGAAATAAAATTGAGTACGTTCGTTTGCTTTTTATAGTATATTCAAAATTCAACTAGCAGTTAAGTTTTAGAAAATTTTAAAATTATTATTAATGTAAAAATGAACGGAAACTAATGAAATACATTTCTATTGAATTGAAAACAAAGAGGAATTTGGTTTTATTATTGTTTTGCGATTATTGCGATCGTTACACCATGAATTCAAGGTAAAAATCAAGATTTCTACTCTTGAAATCACAAAAACGTCGCCATCCCCTCCACGTCCGAAACCACCACTATTAAACTTAAACTAATAATAACAATTCTAATATATTTGTTCAGGTCAAATTTCTATCGCTTTATTTATTGTATTCAAAACGAAAATAAATGTTAGCTAAAAATAATCGTTATAATAAAAAGAATCGCAATTGATTCATCACAGCTTTCAAAACAGTCTTAAAGTACGAAAATGGAAATAGGTTCACAGCACCAAGCTTGATGTTTCTAATTCAACACTCCTAACCGAGAGTAATGTTTCCTTTGTGTCATTAATGGTTCATATAGTGTCATTAATGGTTCAAAGTGTCCCTAGCCTGTATTAATTTTAACACTTCAACCAATTTTTTTGTTCAAGTTTTAATTAAAGTGATATTCGATTACTGATTGCAATAATGGTGGCGCAGCTGATAATTTAACAGACTAAAGGCTTGACCTTTCAAAATGAAAATAGTTAAATATTTTACTGTCAGAATAGTAAGCAAAGTTAATAGAAAAAAATATCTGCATTAGGTAGAGTAGTCATTAGTAGTCATTATTTTGACAAATGAAAATTTTACATCCATTAAACGTGAAGAATACCGCATACCATACCTTACGAAGAATACCCATGATTAAACTGCTTTCGTGGTTTCAATGAACAAATTCCTTGACTCAATCAAATTTACTTATTATAATTAATGTATCTGTCATATTAATAAATTGAAGATTAAACCAACAAAAAGAAGTTGATTAATTGGATTTTTTTTCAGTGTGGTAATGGACAGAATATAACTATCAGTAAATTTGGAGTTTATGCCAAGAAAGATCCTATTAGAAAAAAGATGTGAGTATGCATATTCTTTAGCCAAATTCTGAAATGCTCCAGCATAAAATTTGAAATCAACGACACACAAAGCGTTTCTGTTTCAATATATTTGAAATAAACTAATCATTAACAGTTGCCGGCAATTGTCGTCATTATTTAAAAAAAAATCTCAATTTTGATATACGACAAGTGTTAAAATTATAAAGAATCTTCCACGAAAATTTCGTACCACACAATGGCTCACTCTTAATTATCAATGAACTTGTTTGCAAGAACGGTCGGCTATTCTCTTATTAAGGGCATGTGCCTTTGCAAAACTTATTTATCTTATCAAACTTATTTATTTTCGAACAACAAGGAACGGCTTGGAACAAACTTTTTTTTGAATATTTGAAATTGAATAATTGTAGCGAAATCAAAATTTGATTTTGCTGCTCAAAAAGATCGATGAACAAATACAGCAGCATCTGTAAGTCAAAGAATAAATAATTCAATAGCTTTCCTAATTTTTACGTAAAACACTAACTATCATTACATTTTTGTATAAATTACCATTTATGAAAAATTTAAGTTAGCAGTTAAACTCGAATTTGAAACACTTTACATCAAAAATGAATTACGTTTATGTAATCGCCTGTTCATATTTTATTATGTTACAAGGAAACCCAACAACTTGTAATTCGGATCAATCTTATCCATATTACATAAGTTATCCGCTTGAGGTAAGATTCTTATAAAAAAATTGATTTTTTTAAAATTAATAAGTTATTTGATGGATCATAAAACTGTTTCAGTTGAATTGGTTTGAAGCACAACGTTTTTGTGCGTATTTTGGAACCCATTTAGTCGTAATCGAATCAGAAGAAGAATATAAGAAAGTAGTAACAGCTCTTAAATTTGAAGCATCCAACCATAATGTAACTGGAATTCATTCTTGGATTGATGCAACGGATCTTGGAATGGAGGGGAATTTCTACTGGCAAACAAATGGTGCTCCCATGCTGATTTCAAAATGGGTACCCGGGCATCCAACAGATGCTCAAAAAACTAAACATTGTGTTATTATTTCATACGGATATGATTATAAATGGCACGATTGGGAATGTGAGAAAAAATATCATTTTATGTGTCAACATAAGTTGAGGAAGCAGAAATATGTTAACAGTAACTGCTTGGAAAATAACTAAATTAAAATTCTATGTTCAGTTGTTAAATAAAATTCAAATTACACATTTTTATTTTGATATTTTTAAGTTGGTATTAGTATAGTTTAACACCTATAATTACTAGTAGTATTTGTGATTGTCTGCTTGTGAATTGTGAATCTTTGTACAAAATGTCATTTAAGCCGAACAACTGCAACCTGAAAAAAATGTTTTTTTTCAGCCAACAAATCAGTATCGACAACCAGTAAGGTCCCGTTGCAATAATTTGCCAATTAATGTCGTGAATTGAATCATCGGACCTATCCTATTATGGATCTCCCGATGACAACATATTGCCATCATTGGAAGAAGCTGAATTGAATATAGAATTCCAAGAAGTACATCAAGACCATCAACAATATAGACCCTTTGGAGATATCATCAAAATTTTGTAATTAGGCCCTGATACGGAGCCACGTTTGTAATTAGGCCCTGATACGGAGCCACGTTTGTAATTGATTCACTTCGTGAATCGGATTGGACTTTTATCACTTTGTTTCTGTTCAATATACTGTTAAAACTATACAAATCACAAGCACATCTGATATTCCATCGTTTTTATAGTAGGAAAAAAAATAAAAGTTAAAGCAAAGGAGATCACTCCCGCCATCCGGAGTGTCCCCACACGGATCTTAAATTTTGGAAATCTTTTATTATTCTTCAATTAGCCTATCATTCTAAAAACTAAGTTGAACTACACAAAAAATTAAATTTCAATACTAATATAAAATTAGAAAAAATACCTTATTTTAAACTGTTGATTCTGTTTCCACCAGTTGCAATACCACGCTCCAAAGTTGTTGAATTTTGATCTGGATAAGCAGAGATATTATTTCGGATACCAAGTGAACTTCTTTAAGCCAATATTTGCTTAATTCCTGATTTGAAATATTAGAATATCCATTTGAAACTACGGCACCACTACTATTGTTGTTATTATTATTCAAAACATTGACATCTTTTTGATAATCCAAATTTGTTTTCGTAGGATATTGTATGAAAATCGTATGAAAATGTTATCGTATGAAAACGTTTTGTACATTTAGTATACACATATCAAAATTTGACTCCATTGTGAATTCATAAAAAACCATATCTTACTCAATTAGAACATACTTTGTCCAATTAATTTAAATTTATTTATCTCAATAAATAAAACATTTAATTCTTTTGTTTATCCTTTTGAACAAATAATCGAACTTTACAATAAAAATTGCGAACAATATGTTAACCGGTTGATAGAAAATTTAATTTTTTCCTGTTTTTCAAATATAAACATCGACAGACTTATAAACTTGAACTAAATTTTGACTAGGAAAATTGCACTATTAAAATAATTGAGTTAATTGAACTAATAAAAATAACTTTAATTTAATTAAAATTTTACTACTTAAATTTAACTTAATTTTAAGAAAAAAGACATGAATGCAAAATTCAGCTTTATAATTTTGACATCCATGAGAAGAGTGATCTTTTCTTGTTTTTACATCTTCATATCAGAAAAAAACAAATCGTGCAATATTGAAAATTCAGCAAAGATTAATAACGACAACGACATCTGTTCGTTAGAAATGGAAATAAAATTGAGTACGTTCGTTTGCTTTTTATAGTATATTCAAAATTCAACTAGCAGTTAAGTTTTAGAAAATTTTAAAATTATTATTAATGTAAAAATGAACGGAAACTAATGAAATACATTTCTATTGAATTGAAAACAAAGAGGAATTTGGTTTTATTATTGTTTTGCGATTATTGCGATCGTTACACCATGAATTCAAGGTAAAAATCAAGATTTCTACTCTTGAAATCACAAAAACGTCGCCATCCCCTCCACGTCCGAAACCACCACTATTAAACTTAAACTAATAATAACAATTCTAATATATTTGTTCAGGTCAAATTTCTATCGCTTTATTTATTGTATTCAAAACGAAAATAAATGTTAGCTAAAAATAATCGTTATAATAAAAAGAATCGCAATTGATTCATCACAGCTTTCAAAACAGTCTTAAAGTACGAAAATGGAAATAGGTTCACAGCACCAAGCTTGATGTTTCTAATTCAACACTCCTAACCGAGAGTAATGTTTCCTTTGTGTCATTAATGGTTCATATAGTGTCATTAATGGTTCAAAGTGTCCCTAGCCTGTATTAATTTTAACACTTCAACCAATTTTTTTGTTCAAGTTTTAATTAAAGTGATATTCGATTACTGATTGCAATAATGGTGGCGCAGCTGATAATTTAACAGACTAAAGGCTTGACCTTTCAAAATGAAAATAGTTAAATATTTTACTGTCAGAATAGTAAGCAAAGTTAATAGAAAAAAATATCTGCATTAGGTAGAGTAGTCATTAGTAGTCATTATTTTGACAAATGAAAATTTTACATCCATTAAACGTGAAGAATACCGCATACCATACCTTACGAAGAATACCCATGATTAAACTGCTTTCGTGGTTTCAATGAACAAATTCCTTGACTCAATCAAATTTACTTATTATAATTAATGTATCTGTCATATTAATAAATTGAAGATTAAACCAACAAAAAGAATTTGATTAATTGGATTTTTTTTCAGTGTGGTAATGGACAGAATATAACTATCAGTAAATTTGGAGTTTATGCCAAGAAAGATCCTATTAGAAAAAAGATGTGAGTATGCATATTCTTTAGCCAAATTCTGAAATGCTCCAGCATAAAATTTGAAATCAACGACACACAAAGCGTTTCTGTTTCAATATATTTGAAATAAACTAATCATTAACAGTTGCCGGCAATTGTCGTCATTATTTAAAAAAAAATCTCAATTTTGATATACGACAAGTGTTAAAATTATAAAGAATCTTCCACGAAAATTTCGTACCACACAATGGCTCACTCTTAATTATCAATGAACTTGTTTGCAAGAACGGTCGGCTATTCTCTTATTAAGGGCATGTGCCTTTGCAAAACTTATTTATCTTATCAAACTTATTTATTTTCGAACAACAAGGAACGGCTTGGAACAAACTTTTTTTTGAATATTTGAAATTGAATAATTGTAGCGAAATCAAAATTTGATTTTGCTGCTCAAAAAGATCGATGAACAAATACAGCAGCATCTGTAAGTCAAAGAATAAATAATTCAATAGCTTTCCTAATTTTTACGTAAAACACTAACTATCATTACATTTTTGTATAAATTACCATTTATGAAAAATTTAAGTTAGCAGTTAAACTCGAATTTGAAACACTTTACATCAAAAATGAATTACGTTTATGTAATCGCCTGTTCATATTTTATTATGTTACAAGGAAACCCAACAACTTGTAATTCGGATCAATCTTATCCATATTACATAAGTTATCCGCTTGAGGTAAGATTCTTATAAAAAAATTGATTTTTTTAAAATTAATAAGTTATTTGATGGATCATAAAACTGTTTCAGTTGAATTGGTTTGAAGCACAACGTTTTTGTGCGTATTTTGGAACCCATTTAGTCGTAATCGAATCAGAAGAAGAATACAAGAAAGTAGTAACAGCTCTTAAATTTGAAGCATCCAACCATAATGTAACTGGAATTCATTCTTGGATTGATGCAACGGATCTTGGAATGGAGGGGAATTTCTACTGGCAAACAAATGGTGCTCCCATGCTGATTTCAAAATGGGTACCCGGGCATCCAACAGATGCTCAAAAAACTAAACATTGTGTTCTTATTTCATACGGATATGATTATAAATGGCTCGATTGGGAATGTGAGAAAAAATATCATTTTATGTGTCAACATAAGTTGAGGAAGCAGAAATATGTTAACAGTAACTGCTTGGAAAATAACTAAATTAAAATTCTATGTTCAGTTGTTAAATAAAATTCAAATTACACATTTTTATTTTGATATTTTTAAGTTGGTATTAGTATAGTTTAACACCTATAATTACTAGTAGTATTTGTGATTGTCTGCTTGTGAATTGTGAATCTTTGTACAAAATGTCATTTAAGCCGAACAACTGCAACCTGAAAAAAATGTTTTTTTTCAGCCAACAAATCAGTATCGACAACCAGTAAGGTCCCGTTGCAATAATTTGCCAATTAATGTCGTGAATTGAATCATCGGACCTATCCTATTATGGATCTCCCGATGACAACATATTGCCATCATTGGAAGAAGCTGAATTGAATATAGAATTCCAAGAAGTACATCAAGACCATCAACAATATAGACCCTTTGGAGATATCATCAAAATTTTGTAATTAGGCCCTGATACGGAGCCACGTTTGTAATTAGGCCCTGATACGGAGCCACGTTTGTAATTGATTCACTTCGTGAATCGGATTGGACTTTTATCACTTTGTTTCTGTTCAATATACTGTTAAAACTATACAAATCACAAGCACATCTGATATTCCATCGTTTTTATAGTAGGAAAAAAAATAAAAGTTAAAGCAAAGGAGATCACTCCCGCCATCCGGAGTGTCCCCACACGGATCTTAAATTTTGGAAATCTTTTATTATTCTTCAATTAGCCTATCATTCTAAAAACTAAGTTGAACTACACAAAAAATTAAATTTCAATACTAATATAAAATTAGAAAAAATACCTTATTTTAAACTGTTGATTCTGTTTCCACCAGTTGCAATACCACGCTCCAAAGTTGTTGAATTTTGATCTGGATAAGCAGAGATATTATTTCGGATACCAAGTGAACTTCTTTAAGCCAATATTTGCTTAATTCCTGATTTAAAATATTAGAATATCCATTTGAAACTACGGCACCACTACTATTGTTGTTATTATTATTCAAAACATTGACATCTTTTTGATAATCCAAATTTGTTTTCGTAGGATATTGTATGAAAATCGTATGAAAATGTTATCGTATGAAAACGTTTTGTACATTTAGTATACACATATCAAAATTTGACTCCATTGTGAATTCATAAAAAACCATATCTTACTCAATTAGAACATACTTTGTCCAATTAATTTAAATTTATTTATCTCAATAAATAAAACATTTAATTCTTTTGTTTATCCTTTTGAACAAATAATCGAACTTTACAATAAAAATTGCGAACAATATGTTAACCGGTTGATAGAAAATTTAATTTTTTCCTGTTTTTCAAATATAAACATCGACAGACTTATAAACTTGAACTAAATTTTGACTAGGAAAATTGCACTATTAAAATAATTGAGTTAATTGAACTAATAAAAATAACTTTAATTTAATTAAAATTTTACTACTTAAATTTAACTTAATTTTAAGAAAAAAGACATGAATGCAAAATTCAGCTTTATAATTTTGACATCCATGAGAAGAGTGATCTTTTCTTGTTTTTACATCTTCATATCAGAAAAAAACAAATCGTGCAATATTGAAAATTCAGCAAAGATTAATAACGACAACGACATCTGTTCGTTAGAAATGGAAATAAAATTGAGTACGTTCGTTTGCTTTTTATAGTATATTCAAAATTCAACTAGCAGTTAAGTTTTAGAAAATTTTAAAATTATTATTAATGTAAAAATGAACGGAAACTAATGAAATACATTTCTATTGAATTGAAAACAAAGAGGAATTTGGTTTTATTATTGTTTTGCGATTATTGCGATCGTTACACCATGAATTCAAGGTAAAAATCAAGATTTCTACTCTTGAAATCACAAAAACGTCGCCATCCCCTCCACGTCCGAAACCACCACTATTAAACTTAAACTAATAATAACAATTCTAATATATTTGTTCAGGTCAAATTTCTATCGCTTTATTTATTGTATTCAAAACGAAAATAAATGTTAGCTAAAAATAATTATTTCTATATTTATCCTATTTTTTAAATTAATCGCAATAAAAAAAATAATTTTAAAAATGGTGGTAACTAAAATGGACTCATACGAGATATGTATACGTACGTCAGCGGATCAATATGATGACAAATGTGGAGATAATGATTTGGATCCGGCTAACTCTATAGTGTGAATAATACATAAATCAATACCTCGAAATTGTAACTCACATTAAACCAATGACGAATATGGGGATTGCGTATGAGTGCATTACTAGTAAAAAAAAAAAAAATTATAATAACTAAGTAATATTAAATATAACACCTATTTAAATTCTAAAAACCGAGAATTAAATTTATAACTATAATAACTAATGATTAAGAATAGATGTTTAATTTATGACAACTAATAATTCTAACACTAAATTTAATTTTATAAAAAAAATACATTGAAAAACTTAGGCTTGGTATATAGGAAACAGACGCTAGAGATTTCGATGGTAAAACCC
Source organism: Diogma glabrata (assembly GCA_963693315.1). Classification (NCBI taxonomy): domain Eukaryota; kingdom Metazoa; phylum Arthropoda; class Insecta; order Diptera; family Cylindrotomidae; genus Diogma; species Diogma glabrata. The sequence goes on along the minus strand of OY856187.1, from coordinate 45,209,884 downwards.
GCAAAATCATGACTCGCAATCACCAACAATAGTAAAACCAATTCTCAACAAAAAAAATGGAGTTAGTACGACGGAAATGTAAAAAGGATGAAAGCACAAAAACGAAAAAAAACAACGAACGCCCAATTCGAAAACATACAAGATTTTTTGTAAAAACAAACTTTGTAAAGGAACAAAAAGGACCACCGTCGTAGCCAATCTTTGCTGAATCTTTCACAAAAATTCCTAAAACATTATATATGTAAAAGTATAATCTATTTATTTAATTTCAGATATACTGAAATAATTATATATACCTAAAATTAGTTATTGACGATAGCACCCCTAAAATATATTTATTTATTTTTAAAAAAAATTGAAAAAAATGAAAATTATTCAGAAAGGACGTTTATTTATTGGATGCACCGTCCTAGCTCAAAATATTGATTTAGTTTTAGAAAAAAATAAAAAATATTTATTTATATCTTGATGTCTTGCTTATTAAGAAAATTTATTTATTTAGTTACCTAAAACTATTTAGATTCTAAAAAAAATTATTTATTTACCTAAAATTATTTAAGTACGAAAATTTACTTTATTTAATAAAAAATTTTATTTATTTAATTTTTGAAAAATTTGTTTGATTTATTTTATTTTTATTTAATATAATAAGAGATTCCCAAAATCAAGATTCGTCTGGAGACAATTTAAAAAGTAAGTATGGTACAATATCCATTTTGTTTAAATCTAAAATATCGCGTTCGCGAGCCCACTCCAACAATGCATGTGAGAACCGACTAGAAAAGCCCCTAACGACCAGATTCTACAGAACAGTTCTCCCCAACCTAATAAAAACAATCACAACTGTCACGATTAGACACTAGGTCCATTTCTACTGACCCAGTTGTGCTTGTTTAACCTACAAATAAATTACAACTAAACCTAATGCGAAAGTTGAAGAACGCTCCCGAGCACCAGACTTCAAATCTTAAACTCTATGAAAAATTGTTCTATTGCAAAACTAGATGTAAAAATGGAAAAGTATGAATTTGTATGAGGTGAAGCCTCTGATCCTGAAAGCAAAGTACAATTGGTTCTTCTCTTCATTACACCGAAGAAGCCTCTGAGCAAAGAATGGTACTACTGGTTTGCACCTAAGTACAAACACAGCAACACCACTCCTCGTCCCTGAGGACTTCCTCGCCGAATGAAGAGAAGAAACCAATGTTCTTCGATCGCATAACCCCGATGGCCATAGGCGATCTAAGAACGACATTAATGTTAAGGGGATAAGCCCCATGGATGGCTTGTTAGGCCCACCGCTGAGAAAGATATTAATTATAACCTTATACAATACCATATATATATAAAAACACCAATAATTGGTTTTCCAAAAGAAATTCAAAAAAAAATTAATCACCAATAAAAATTGAAAATACAAAAAATATATCCTGCACACACCCATATCATGTTCAATGAGCGAATTCAACGAACCATTGTACTTGTATTTGTATACAATAACCTATTTACAACTATGTACAAGAATATTTACAATATGTACAACCCTGTACATTGACAGTACCAAAAAATATTTACAAAATATGTACAATGTCATTCCAAAATATGTACACGATTATATACAAAAATATGTACAATGAAAATATGTACAATATTATTCCAAAAAAGATATATGAACTATATACAAAAGAAAATTATTTACAAAAATATTTACAAATATGTACAATATGTACAAAAACAAATTCAAATGACAGCACAAAAAAACAATCTCCAAAAAAAATTGCTGTCCCAAAACGGTTTTTTTTCAAACAAGCAAAAATAATTAATTTTAATTAATTATACAATGAGGAACAGGGGCCTCCTGTGGACCAGACCACTCCTCTACCTGTCGCATGGTCGGTGAGATGGGAACCACCTCAACCAGCTCCTCTATTTGAGTACTCTTGGTCGAGGAAGCTCCCAGCTCCACGACCAAGCGACTCTCCTTCTCCTTCTTCCTCCTCTCCTTTCTCTTCAGGTGTGAGCTCCTGTTTTTCTTGACCCGTCTCCTCTCACGCCAGCCCACATTCACTTCCTCAGTCACTTCATCCATCTCATCCGCTTCCTCATTCACCCCATTCAACTCCTCATTCACTATTTCACGAATCAGATCATCCAATAACTTATCATACCGTTCTCCATAAATATCATCCATAATTTCCAAATATATCCCATTTTTCACCTCATTCAAAACCACATTTATTATTCCATCCACCACATTCCTCGCCTCAACCATTCTCTCCTTTCTCTCCACATTCGCTCTCTCATCCACCTCATTCATCCACGGCTCACACCCCCCTGGTCGACACCTCCTTCTCAACCCCTGACCTCTCATGTACATATTATAAAATTCAATTAAAAATTTTAATAATAAAATATTTCCCCTGTATATATATAATCTATATATACACAAAAAAGGTATACATATAAAAAAACCACGCTGGTTCTCCCAACAAAAAATATTATCAACAAAAAAAAATATTCTTTTCAACCAAAACAAAACTAAACTGGTTTTTCCAGAAAATTTTGACCACACAAACCAAAACTGGTTTTCAGAAATCGCGCTAAGAATATATAATTAAAATTGCGCCAAAAATATGACTCATAACTAACCGTTATATCAAAAAAAATTAACCGTAATCTCGGTTATCATTAACAAAAGCCAGGTTTTTGTTTCGGCCCACGTTTGTAATTCAAATTAACAGAAAACCTAAAGGGTCCCTTTTGTTCGGCGCTACGTTTGTAATTAGGCCCTGATACGGAGCCACGTTTGTAATTAGGCCCTGATACGGAGCCACGTTTGTAATTGATTCACTTCGTGAATCGGATTGGACTTTTATCACTTTGTTTCTGTTCAATATACTGTTAAAACTATACAAATCACAAGCACATCTGATATTCCATCGTTTTTATAGTAGGAAAAAAAATAAAAGTTAAAGCAAAGGAGATCACTCCCGCCATCCGGAGTGTCCCCACACGGATCTTAAATTTTGGAAATCTCTTATTATTCTTCAATTAGCCTATCATTCTAAAAACTAAGTTGAACTACACAAAAAATTAAATTTCAATACTAATATAAAATTAGAAAAAATACCTTATTTTAAACTGTTGATTCTGTTTCCACCAGTTGCAATACCACGCTCCAAAGTTGTTGAATTTTGATCTGGATAAGCAGAGATATTATTTCGGATACCAAGTGAACTTCTTTAAGCCAATATTTGCTTAATTCCTGATTTGAAATATTAGAATATCCATTTGAAACTACGGCACCACTACTATTGTTGTTATTATTATTCAAAACATTGACATCTTTTTGATAATCCAAATTTGTTTTCGTAGGATATTGTATGAAAATCGTATGAAAATGTTATCGTATGAAAACGTTTTGTACATTTAGTATACACATATCAAAATTTGACTCCATTGTGAATTCATAAAAAACCATATCTTACTCAATTAGAACATACTTTGTCCAATTAATTTAAATTTATTTATCTCAATAAATAAAACATTTAATTCTTTTGTTTATCCTTTTGAACAAATAATCGAACTTTACAATAAAAATTGCGAACAATATGTTAACCGGTTGATAGAAAATTTAATTTTTTCCTGTTTTTCAAATATAAACATCGACAGACTTATAAACTTGAACTAAATTTTGACTAGGAAAATTGCACTATTAAAATAATTGAGTTAATTGAACTAATAAAAATAACTTTAATTTAATTAAAATTTTACTACTTAAATTTAACTTAATTTTAAGAAAAAAGACATGAATGCAAAATTCAGCTTTATAATTTTGACATCCATGAGAAGAGTGATCTTTTCTTGTTTTTACATCTTCATATCAGAAAAAAACAAATCGTGCAATATTGAAAATTCAGCAAAGATTAATAACGACAACGACATCTGTTCGTTAGAATTGGAAATAAAATTGAGTACGTTCGTTTGCTTTTTATAGTATATTCAAAATTCAACTAGCAGTTAAGTTTTAGAAAATTTTAAAATTATTATTAATGTAAAAATGAACGGAAACTAATGAAATACATTTCTATTGAATTGAAAACAAAGAGGAATTTGGTTTTATTATTGTTTTGCGATTATTGCGATCGTTACAATTTGCCAATAAATGTTGAGGACCTGACTATAAATAAGTCTGAATTCTAAGAAAGACTTTTATCTTATACATACCATGAAGTGCGAGGTATTGCTTTTACAAGAAACTCACACATCGGACTTTAACCATTTCTGTCGGGTCGGAAATATTGCTAAATTTACATGTATAGATAACATTCTCCACCCTCATCACGGAATTGTTACTTTCGTGAAAATAATTTGGTTCAGAAAATGCAGTATTATATCAAAATCCAGCGTTAATGACATTGAGAGCTTGTTCATAAAATGAATACCATATATATAACCAACATCTACAAGCCTCCATTGGTGATCTGTTCATCTTTACCTATAGTTTATCCTCATCCAGCAGTTTACCTGGGAGATTTCAACAGTCATCACTATCTTTGAGGTTATGACTTAAGTGATGAAAATGGAGAAAATATAATTGACTGGACTTTAAATAGCAGACTACATCTGATGTTTGATGCCAAAGACCTAGGAACACTTCATTCTGGGCGTTATCTTCCAGATACTAATCAAGATCTTTGTTTTGTATCGGTAGATGAGTCTGGAAATTCTCTTTTTTCAGCAAGATCAGTTTGTTCCCAAATAGTCAACATCGTCCAGTTTTCCTAGAAATAGGTAATCAAATTCCGTTTGTAAATTCGCTACCTATGTGCAGATGGAATTTTAGAAAAGTGACTTGGACTGCATATGCTATGTCTGTTGGAACAAGAATATACGATGGATCTCTCTATCTGTGGATAACTGTGATAGATTTGTTGGTGTAATTCTAGCGGCAGCAAAAAGAAACATCCCACGTGCAGAAGAGCTTTGGAATTCATATTTACTTTCTGGATCTGGAGAATGAGGTTTACAACTTTTGTTGACTCTAAATAAAGCCAGAAAGGATCGTTGGATAGAATTAGTAGAAAGTATGGGTTTCTGTTGTAAAGCTTGGGATCTACTTAGGAAGTATGGAAGCATGGCGGAGTCAAATGCCATTCTCATTCAAAATCTCCAGTAAATCCTATTCTTCCCTATTATTAATAAACTCAAAAGTTCAAGTTTCTAAAGAAATTTCCAGAAAAATCAAATCACGTCTAAAACAGTTGCGTAAAAAATTAAACAACTCTCCTTTTGGAGACTCCGTATCGATTTGAGTGCTGCTTATGACAGTTTGGAAAACTTGTCTGCTGTATAAACTTTCAAAAATTATAAAATGCAAAAATTCTGCAAATTTAATTGATGAGATGCTTTCCAATCGTTCGTTTGTAGTGAAATTTGGAAATAAACTTAGCCGCTGGAGACGACTCAATAATGGACTTCCTCAAGGTTCTATACTTGTTCCACTATTTTTTATTGTATATATACTTTGGCTCTTCCGAAAACCATATCCCGAAATTTTATTAATACAGATGATCTCGCCATTGCTTGTCAATACTCTTACGATCTCCTACTCTTACGTATTCTTACTAACGATTTGAAAATTTTAGACCAATATTACATCATATGGAGATTAGGTCCAAATCCAGACAAATGTGAAGTTTCAACATTTCACATTTCTGATCATAATGCCAATACTACTACTAATGTTGAATATTTATTTTTGTAATAGTCTATTCCGTTACAACCATACGCCGAAATATCTGGGTATACAATTTGATAGATGGCTTACATTTAGACAACATTGTGAAACTCTTAGTCGAAAATTAAGAACAAGAAATTATCTGGATTGGATTGGGGAGCATCAGAAACTGCACTCAGACTATCAGCTTTAGCTCTGGTATATTCCACTGCTGAAAATTGCACTCCCAATATAGTGTTCATGCTCGAATCATTGATACGTAGTTGAATTCTACTTTGAGAATAATAACCAGAACAATAAAATATACTAATCTATCTTGGCTATCTATACAAGCCAATATTGTCCCTCACAATATGAGAAGAGATGCGGCTTTAGCCCACGAGGTACGTAGAATTTCAGAACTTTATACTCTTCCAATTCACTCTGATTTACAAAATAGATATTCCTCAAAAAATAAACTTTTATCACGAATTCCACTTTGGTCAAAAATTGAAATGCTGGGAGATTTTAATAATTTTTCAATTAATAAGAGCTAGCAGGAATTTTTTGATTGCGCAGATTTCCCAAATAAATACCACATATATGTACATTATTTACAGGTATTAAGATTTTATGAAAATAGACGACGCTGGACAACTTTAAACAGAATAAGATCAAATTCTGGTAGAATTTTAAGTACAATACATATATGGAATCCAGAAATCTCAGCTGCTTGTGAATGTGGAGCTCCTCCATAAACAATTGCTCATATTATAAGTGAATGCCATTTTCGTCATGTTATGCCCACCAACTGCGTGATGTCCAACATTTAATGTTTGGAAAAAGCTACAGTCTAATACAGAACAATTTGAGTTCTGAGTAAAGGTTAGATCTTTGTAGTTACCCCTGACAATAAAGACTAACCCCCGATAAAATACCTTTCCATCTATCATCCGTAATGCTGCAACATTGCATTTTTTCATTAGCATAACATTTACCCAATAACATTTTTATTAACATGATCATGCAGTACAAATAACTTTTTGCCTCACCCTCGGTGATGTCTACATAAGATTGGTTTTTTTTTCTTATATACATTTTCATTTTTTTTGTACATAGATATTTTATTATTATTTGTTTTACAAAAACGAAACAAAAGAGATGATATGATGAACTCTTTTCGTTCTATATGAAAACCTGAAAACTCTAAATATTTACTTTAAAGTTCTTTCGATGTATGAGTTTATATTTTCTACTGATTTAATGGTGGAATTATTGTATCTATTAGGGTGATTCCTATTTTTTTTTATTATATCTTTCAACTAGCTGGAAACAATAGGCATTTGATAGAACCAATCTATCAACCGGTTTTGATTGATATGAATGCTTTCGATAGCTGCAAAACGAGAGGATGCTATGCAAACAACTTTTTTCTCTTTGGTTTAGTTTAAGAAAATGCTACTTATAGCTGCATTTTTGAAAAATATTATTAAGTACGGATTTATAAATCAAATAAAAATAAAAGAGCTGGGAACTGATAGGTAATTAATCTCTAAATGTTAACGTCGGTTTTTTTTACAATAAAGAAATTAAAACTAAAATTTTTTATTTATTAATTTTGTGATTTTTTTCATATTTGAAATAAAATTCGTTTTGATTATTTTTGTGTTTTTACTTATACTATTTGGAACAGTGTACAAGTTCATCGTGTTGTAAAAGTGTCTTATTTAAGTGAGTTCGCCCTGGCATTAGTGAATGAAAAATGTCGTAAATGAAAATAAAAGGGCAGAAATATTGATAAATGTTGTGTCAAATTTATTAAGAATAAATATATCTTCTATATTATGATGTTTATAAAACAAGGAAAATAAGTTTACAGTTTCAAAGTTTTTAAAAACACACGGAGCGAAAATAAGATCGTTGGATTGTTTCAAAGCAGAGGCCGTGAACAAAATGGTCAAAAGTCGCGGATTGGGTGAGTTCGTTCCATAATATATTAAATTACACATTTATGTTGATTCGTGAAATATGGAATTGTTACGGTCGTCAGCACGTTGGCGGAAAAAAATGATGCGTAATTGAAATGATTATTATACGTGTGCTTGTCATGCTGGTTCATCTTTTGATTTTATTCACCTTTGGGGTGATTAACTTGTATGTTTCATTCTACGAGCATCCATATGGATGACGCTCTAAATTTTTGGGAGAAGCGATTTTTTTTTCTGACAATTGGTGACCGACTCCAATCAACATTATTTTTAATCAATTGCCTCTCACATTGTTAGTTTTATGTTGCATGTTAGATATAGTAAATTTGTGTTGGTTATAAAATTCAAAATAAGATGACAAAATATTTTCCAATTGAGATCTTTCTAGTGTTAGAGTCCGCGCATGGTCCGTTCATTCATATATCGTTAATAATAACCCTTGGATAAATAGATACCCTATATGTTTCTATTTATAATAATATAAGTCCAGTGGTAACAGTCATTTTGGAGGCGAATTATTAGATCTTCATAACTTATCGTATGATGCCATTAATTGGTTAGATGATCTTGATGCGGTTATTTAAATTTAAGTTTGTATTTTGTATTCTTGATAATGTAATATGTTATTAATTCATACGAATAAATAAATAAAGAATGTTAATCCATTCCATTCCATAATATAATAGCCATGAGTCTATCCTTCTATACGAGCGTAACGGCCAATTTATATCTATCCTTTAGTCTATCATTTTACTAACGTTCAAATTGCAATATGGGTAGCGCGCTCGACTGATGATCTATAGGCTGAAAGTTTGAATCTTGGTTGTTGCAAATTTTTTTTTTATTTTTTTTTAAATAACATTAAAATTATTGTTTTTTACACACTTTTATTTTATTCATACATACATTTCGTTTTACGATAATGCAATTTGATCGATAATGCACTTTTTATAGCATTTTATTGCACTGTCATTTCCCGTTTAGTTCAAATTATTCTAATTTCGATATTAACAAGAAAATTAATTAGTTTTTTGAAAGGCAGTGCTGAAAATCATATAATAGTGGTTTCCGATAATTATTTGCCGTAATTTCATTCCTGTGAACTAAAATAAGGAAAAACAAAAAACTACTATTTGAGTATGTATTTCTCTTGCAATATAACAGCTTTATCATAAAAGATCGTGTGACGTCATTTTGTTTAGTTATGAATGCATTGCAATGAATGAATATGAATGCAATGATTATAGAATGCATTCAGGGGATTTTATTTTAATTAAGTTACATAATACATATATTTATAATTTTTATTGATGTTTTATTAATAAAACCTTTTTTATTTTGAATTAGTCACAAGATATGTAATATTTATTATGAAAAATGAAAAATAGTTCGAATTTTTTTTAAAGGAATAATAACCTTTTTTTAAAGGAATAATTTTTACATTAAATAGTAAAGTTGGTAGATGGTTTTTATAATAAGTTTATTAAAACAGAAAAGAGGAAACAAATTGATGAAAGTACATAATTAAAGGTCTATTTCCTCACTTTTTGACACAACGTTTCGTAAAATACTTTCTTCAATTAAATTATACAATTTAAATGTAGATCAGTAAGATGTTAAACAATGAGTATAGGGCGATTTTTCTGTTCCGGTGTTTACCGCAATGGCGCTGCAAAAAGGGGATAAGAGAAAAAATCACAAAAATTTTATATGGGATTCCATACAAAACACAATTTGAATAATTTTAAAAATTATCTATGAAATTTCTCATTTTACTACAATTAAATAATTTAAATTTGTTTATGAAGTATTATTGACAATATATTAAGCATAATATATAAAATATTTTCTTTTCTTCTGTCCGTAAAACAAATACGAAAATAGGTTAAATTTTTCATACAACTTTGTATGGGAAAATTTGACAATTTTTATGTTTCTTTTTTGAGCGACTTAAGAATATTATTCTTAAAATTACGCTTAAAATATAGTCAATAATACTCCATAAGCAAATTAAAATTGTTCAATTGTGGTAAAATGAGAAATTTCATAGATAATTTTTTTTTGCTGTCAGATATTTTATTTTTGATTCATACAAACTATGGTATTCAAACAGTAGGCTTTGTTTTTGCTGTCGGCAATTCTGCTTGTCGTCGATAATTTTGCTTTGTCGTTATGAAAATTCTTTGTTGTCATATTTTTTTCTAACAAAATGAAATATAATTTTATCTTAGTAGGCTCATAAATGCTATAAATTTGTAATTTATGTTTGACAAATAAACATAAACAAGCAATCATTTATGAATGAAAATGGACATTTTTATTATTTGCAATTTTACATAATTTTTTATAAGCTGAATAATTTGTAGAAAAAACTTTATTTAGAAACTAATAATTATTATCTTTTAAATAAAATTATAATTTAAAAAAAATTATCTCATTAAATACCACTCTTCATTGAAATTTTTGTCTAAAATTTTTCAATTTTACTCATTAAATTATTTTTAAGCAACACTGCTCAATCAAACCACTACTTAAACCACTCGTCCTTCGGACTCGTGGTTTATTGTGCGCTTTGATTCGCAGTGTTGCTAAATAATTTAATTCGTAAAATCAAAAAATTTTCGAAAAAATTTCAATGACTCGTGGTATTACAACCGATAATTTTTAAAATTATTCAAGTTGTGTTTTGTATGAAATCCCATATAAAAGTTTTTGAATTTTTTCTCTTATCCCCCTTTTGCAGTGCCATTGCGGTAAACACCGGAACAGAAAAATCGCCCTACAGGGCAATTTTTTGTTCTGGTGTTTACCACAATGGCGCTGCAAGAGGAGGATAATAGAAAAAATCACAAAAATTTTATATGGGATTCCATACAAAACACAACTTCAATAATTTTAAAAGTTGTCTATGAAATTTCTCATTTTACCACAATTGAACAATTTCAACTTGCTTATGAAGTATTATTGACTATATATTAAGCGTAAAATATAAAATATTATTCTTAAGTCGCTCAAAAAAGAAACATAAAAATTGCCCAAATTTCCCATACAAAGTTGTTTGAAAAATTTAACCTATTTTCGTATTTGTTTTACGGACAGAAGAAAATCAAATATTTTATATATTACGCTTAATATATAGTCAATATTAGTTCATAAACAAATTTAAATTATTTAATTGTATTAAAATGAGAAATTTCGTAGATAATTATTAAAATTTATCAAGTTGTGTTTTGTATGGAATCCCATATAAAATTTCTTGAATTTTTTCTCTTATCCCCTTTTTGCAGCGCCATTGCGGTAAACACCGGAACACAAAAATCGCCCTATTGGCCAATTTTTCTGTTCCGGTGTTTACCGCCACAGCGCTATATGGGAAAAAAATCACAAAATTTACAAAGGATTGTATACCAAACACAACTGCCAATGATTTTAAAAATTGGCAATGAAATTTTTCATTGTACTAAAATTTAAAATTTTTAATTTGCTTATTGAATATATTAAGCATAATTTATGTAAAATATATTTTAGCTAGCACATAAAAAACACGAAAATGATCGAAAATTTCCATATAACTTTGCATGGAAATTTTTGACAGTTTTAATTTTGCTTTTGGACCTATATAGGTAAAAAGATGCTATATATTTAGTAGTACTATTATGCTTGATTTAGAGTAATTAACATACTTCACAAACAAACTTAAATCGTTTAAAGCAAAAACACGAGAAATTTCATAGAGAACTTTTAAAATGATTATAGTTACAATAGAATAGTTAATACAAAACACGTATGTAAGCCAATATAAATTTTTTGAAATTTTTTTCTTATCTCCCTTTTCTAGCGCTATTATGGCAGGACCAGAACCAGAAAATTGTTCTATAGTACGGCGAACATAACAGCATAGAAAAATATAGATTTTTAACAATTTTTAAAACAATGTAGGTTGAAAACATTTGATATTTTTGGGACAAAAAACAGTTTGTGTTATAATATACATTTTTATTCGCCTACATATTAAAGTGCTACTTTATTACTGTGATTTGCGGCTTTAAAGTATTACTTTTCAACTATTTATTTTGTTGTCATAGCTACGTCCAAAAAAGTAAAAAGCATTTGTAGTTGTTTAAGTTCTATGAAAAATCAAAATTTTTATCTAAGCAACCCTTAAATTCAAAATTTCATTATCCAATTAAAATAGTTGTTATCATTTGTTGTCATAGCTACACAATAATTTGGAAAAAATAATAAATATTTTGTCAAAGGTTACTTGTTCCACATATTTTTATTTCAAAATTTATGAAAATTTATAATTTTAATTTAGAATAAAGAACTTTTCAGAAAATATTTTGCTTGCGGCGAATAAAAAATAGTATATGATGCACGGACGTAAGCTATTTTGGACTTAATGTGGGTGCAAATCTCGGCTAGCGCCTCGATTTGCAAGCTCCACATCCGTCCAAAATCTTTAGCTTTACGTCCTAGCATCATAATGTACTATTTCAAACATTTAACAATTAAAACCGATTTAATAAAATGAACTTTAAGAAACTCAGTACGAAATTTCGTTGTCATTGCCGATGTAAGGGGTTGTAAGAAAGGTTCGGGGCTCAACTCGAACCCTATATTTCATTTTTATTGTTTTGATTGATTTTTTTTATAGAACATAAAAATTATTCCTTTTTATTCATAAAAATTCCATTTACGGCATTTAAATTTTTCGATTGTGTAGTTTTTCAAAATTATTGCTCTAATTGTCTTTTAGCTGTTTCGTTCAAATTTATATCGTTGCGATATTAATAAAAAAATTAAAAATTAAATAATTTTTGTTTGAACTACTTGAAGCGATTATAATAATAATTAGTAAAACAACGTCTTTTTTCACTTCAAAAACTTTATTTATTTTTAACACCGAATATTTAACAGGTCGTTCAATAAGTCCGTAGGATAAGTAAGAAAAAAACAACATTTTGACAAAACTCGATTTTTTTATTCAACATAGTTGCCTTCGAGGGCGATACAACGAGTATAGCGATTTTCCAACTTTTCTATACCACTTTTATAGTACGATTTCTCTTTCTCGTCAAAATAGGCCTCAGTTTCAGCGATTACTTCATCATCGGACTTAAATTTCTTCCCAGCAAGCATTCTCTTGAGATCTGAAAACAGGAAAAAGTCGCTGGGGGCTAAATCTGGAGAATATGGTGGGTGGGTAAGCAATTCAAAGCCCAATTCATTCAATTTTGCCATCGTTTTCATCGATCTGTGACACGGTGCATTATCTTGGTGAAACAACACTTTTTTCTTTTGCAAATGTGGCCGTTTCTTTGCGATTTCAGCCTTCAATCGATCCAAAAGTTCACAGTAATACTCGCTGTTGATGGTGGTTTCTTTTTGGAGATAGTAAATGAATATTATTCCGTTCGTATCCCAAAATACAGACGCCATCACCTTACCGGCCGACTGTTGCGTCTTTGCTCGCTTTGGATTCGGTTCGTCGACTGCTGTCCACTCAGCTGACTGTCTTTTGGATTCTGGTGTGTAATTGTGAAGCCATGTCTCATCCATTGTCACATATCTACGATAGAATTCCCTTTTATTGCGGTTTAACAGTGCCAAAGACTCCTCCGAAGCATCGATTCGTTGTTGTTTTTGGTCGAATGTGAGCTCACGCGGCACCCAATTTGCACAGAGCTTTCGCATACCCAAATGTTCATTTAAAATGGTAAAAACACTACCATCTGCTACCTTTACAATGTCAGCTATTTCGTGCACCTTCAATTTGCGATCGTTCATAACCAATTTGTGGATTTTTTTATGTTTTCTGGAATAACAGCCTCATTTGAGCGTCCACTGCGCTCTGCATCTTTTGTGCTGGTACGACCACATTTAAATTCAGCCATCCACTTCTCTACCATTTGTCTCGATGGAGCAGAGTTTGGATAATGTTTATCAAGCCATTGTTTGGTTTCCACTGTATTTTTTTTCATCAAAAAGCAATGCTTTATTAAAATTCGAAATTCACTTTTTTCCATTTTTTTTCAAAAACAAAAGTTGCTTCACACAAAATGCTATAACTCACGAATAAATAGTCAGATTGCTGTCAAATTTATACACGTATCGTTTGAAGGTTAGTACTAAATAAAAATCATATGGAAAAATTCTAGTAACGCCATCTATGTGTCATCCTACGGACTTATTGAATGACCTAGTACACCAGTTTAGAAAACAATTAACCCAAGAAGAAGGTCTCTTAGAGACAGAAAATATTCGGTGTTAAAAATAAATAAAGTTTTTGAAGTGAAAAAAGACGTTGTTTTACTAATTATTAAAAAAATTAATTATTTATATGACTGTGCTTCTATGATAGTGCTAAAAATCATAGAATATTTTTTTTCCATCATTATTTTTGCATAGCTTCATTTTCTGTAAATAAAATATAGAAGAACAAAAGCTGCTATTTCAGTATTTTCTTATTATTATTATTTTCAACCATTTCTCATTGATCGTATAAAAATTTATCGTTAACCTCCCGATGGCTTTTGTAGAATTATAGTTAAGCAGAAGGTGCACACAGAATAGATTAGAAGAGGTTGGATTATGATGGATAGTACTTAGTAGTTGTATCAAAGCCGGATGAAAAGAGCAAGAGTGTATTGGTGTGCGAAAGGAGTGGAAAAGAAGGAGGGGGGGCGGAGCCCGCGGGATACCCCCTAGTATAATATAATCACTACAAAATTTTGCATATTTCTTTTATTAACTACTTTTAGGAGGAGAGAGATAGAATTCGAATCAAACCTTGGTGAAACTAAAAAACAAGCATTATACTATAATATTGGACTTTAGTTTTCCTATATATGCAAGGATATAGAACCATTCTGTGCTACTAACGTTTATCCAAAATGAAACCAACGGACCTTGTATTAAGATTTAGGGGTAATAGTACCATGGCCGGAGTTTAAGCTAGCAATCAAAAACTAAAAAATGGTAATAAATTTATGATAAGTGAGTGATATCATGTTTACATCAAAGCAGAAAACCAATAAGCATATGTGTAAATAGAGTATATAAACTAAAACCACATCCCCTATAGGATGTAGATAACGTTTGTAACTTCCACACGGTCTTGGTTTTAACAAACTTCAGAACCAATTTAACGTTTATACATTCAATTGCATTTTATTGCATCTTTTTGATATTTATGGCATTTTATTCAATCATCGAGTTGTTGCAAACGAATCATTTCAAAAAACGTATTTTTATTAACATTTAAAATTTCCAAAAATATAAAAAAATGTTTTCAAAAATACATCCCTACAAACATTCACTTTTATAAATTTTTGGTGATCGTAGCTTATGTTTACACATAAAATGATGTTTGTGATCACACTCCTTGTCATGCCATTTATATTGATAGTGATATGCAAGAATGACACAATTTCTTGTTTGTTGAGGATCTTTAGGATAGCCCGGTACCCATTTCGAAACAAACATTGGTGCCCCAGTTGACTGCCAAAAGAATTTTGATTCTGAGCCTAAATCAGTTCCACTTGTCCATATATGAATTCCTGTTACATTTTGTTTTCTAGCTTCATATTTAATTGCTTCTAAAATTTTATCGTACTCTTCGTCGGTCTCAATGTCGATTAAGTGTGAACCGAAATAGTTGCAGTAACGTTGTGCTTCATACCAATTTAACTAAAAAAAAATAAGAATAATATTTAGAAAAACAAACCAAAATTATGAAGACGGTTTTACCTCGAGTGGATAGCTTATGTAATAGGGATAAGGCTGGACAGAGTTATCAGCGTTTATTTTGTTAACACCTAACACAATCAAGAACGATAAACCAATAAAGTATAATGCACTCATTTTTGAACGAAAATATCCTACTATTAGAAGTTAACTATTTAACCGTTTTTGTTATTCTTTGATATTTATACAAATTTTAGGGCTGTATTAGTGTTTTCCATAGAAATTACGAAACAACGTTTAGAAACTTTATTATAACAACACTTGAGTGACGTCTAGTTGATAATGCAAAACCTTTTCTTAAAAATAAGCTAAAGGATATTTTTCTGACCGAACATTTCAGATGACATTTCGCCATGTTTCAATCAGAGCAATATTTCAAATTTCTTATTTTAAAATCGAAACAAACTTTCATGGCAGGTCTGTGAAATGAACTTCCCAATAAATGGCCAATTTTTAATTCGATTGTGGTAATCATATCTACAGTTAAAACATCAATAGCGTTTTAAATTTTGACTTATATGAATTATTAGATTCTTTTGTACTTTGTTTTGAAAAGAGAGAAGTTAAGAAATAATGCAACGATAATTTTTACTTTACTTCAGGACAACTCAATACAGAGCTAAAGAGATCGAATGACTCACAACCCTAACATTTATTAACACCTTTACTACTAAAGATCGATATTTGGGACAATGTGTTTATATTTTATCTTCTTTTTGAGCTGCGGATCATGTTACTCTAAGTCAGTGGGAGCGGAAAGCAATTGAAAGGCTTTTATGAATTTTCTATTACTCACTTTGTGAAACAAGTTCGTTGCTTTCCTGCAGTTATCTTGGGTTGCAACAACCATTTTACTGTGAATTATTTCACTATATCATTCAGTTTGGTTGTATTTTATTGCTGACAAAAATAAAAACTCATTTGGGTAGTTGCATAAACCTCATTACAACTCCAGCTCTCGGCAACTCAGTAATTTATCGTTGTTTCATGTAATGCTATACGTTTTATGTAATTAGCTCAACTAGGAAGCCATAGATGGAAGCAATAATTTTTCTTCACAGTGTTTACAAACTCATGTATTTACAAAAGAAAACAAAACCCTTATTTCTCTGGTGAAAACCCTTAATAACTGGTGCTATTGAAATCGACTCAAAAAGTCGGTGTCGTTAACCTGGTTGAGTAAAATCTCAACCTGTTAAACGAACAACTCTTCTCTTGGATAAGGGTTAATATTTTGCAGTCCCATTGACCCATTAAATTAAAATTTATGGGTGAAGTGTATATTTAGTATTTTACATTTCTGAACGGATTTGATGACAAACATCCCGAGTAGAAATTAGTTAGGGAAAACCTGAATACAGTCAGGGCAGTCTTACAAGGGTAATCCCTATTAGGGCAATCTGATGTGGGCCTGGTCCGGACCTGATTTAGAATACACTTTTAGAGCTAACCTTATTTGAATATATCCGACCCTGATCAGGTTTTTCGTATTTGACCCCTAGTTGAAATTTCATTTGGTTAAAATTCACTAGTGTATTATCCATTTTAGAAGTATATAGTTAAAATCGTTTCATGTATGTTTTAGTTATCACTTCTCGGCTAAGAGACTATAATAATAGTGATGGTGGTATATATGTTCTAATTTTTTCCACTGACATTTGTTTATATTAATTTGATTAATTTATGTATATAATATATAAATATAGGGTAGCGAAATCCGAAATTCGACGTCCACGCCGTGCTGCCTGGGTAATGCTGACAGAATTAGGTTGGTGTATTGGAGACAAGCAGAGTAAAAACTGCTTAGTCAATGACGCTACATCACGACAAATTGGCGCCTTACAACCAATGCGACTCAAGCGTCTGTTCTCCATGTCAGGGGCGGCTTGGAGCGGGCGTCTGTCTTGAATCAAAGGGTTCGCTATATAAACATGTAAAAAGGTTGCTTCTGGTGACCTTAATATGCAGAACGGACCCATTCACAACAATTTGGGTTGGGCCTAAGGTTAACACCCTAACCCCGGAAAAAAACTAATATGTTAAATTTGGTTATCAGAAAGAGAATAACAGACCCGGACAAAAAAACAGAATTTTACCTGGACGTGAAAAAGGACCAGACTACCGAATCGGAACGTGGAACTTATAAGTCTGGAAACAGAGGCTGAGAGGTATAGGATGGATATTATTGCTCTACAAGAAATTAGACAACCGATAATCGGAAAACAAGATTTAGATAGTCACTCTCTATACTGTAGTGGTCATCCTTCTCGAAGAGAATTTGGTACTGGCTTTCTTGTTGGTGCACGCATACAAGAAGCTGTGATGAAATTCATCCCGGTCAGTGAGAGGATCTGCTACCTACGTGTACGTGGTACATATAACAATATTTCTCTTATTGCCGTGCATGCATCTTCTGAAGCTAAGACCGTCGACGAGAAGGATAATTTCTACATAGCACTGAAAGAGGTTATGAAACAAACACCAACACGCGACTTCATTATGGTTCTTGGTGACTTTAATGGACAGGTTGGAAGATATATCTCTTATGGCAATGTGGTGGGTCCCAACAGCCTGCATTTGAATTCGAATGATAATGGTGAGAGAATGACTGAGTTTGCATTATCAAATAATTTGAGAATTGCCAGTACGTTCTTTCCGCATCGATCGATTCATAAGCAGACTTGGGTCTCACCGAATGGAAACACTCGAAATCAAATTGATCACGTTCTAGTAACAGCACGTTTCTTTTCGAGTGTTCGGGATGTGCGATCCTTTAGAGGTGCATACATTGGAAGTGATCACTTCCTTGTATGTGCAACGATAATGTTCCACTTCCCAAATCCAGGCATTCCAAAATTCAATCAACGGAAACGTTTTAACATCTCATCATTAAAGAATGCTGAAACAGAAGAGAGATATCAAATCCATATTGCCGAAACATTGAATAAATCAGAAACCATTAAAGCTATGTAGACGAACGAAGAGAGAATGGTGGAAGAGACAGTGTGATTCAATAAGGAACATCAATCGCGTAACTTCTTTCAACAGGTTAAAACCTTAAAGAAGGGCCCTCAAACTAGATCGACTGATATTCAAAACGAAGATGGGGAGCTACAAGTAGACCTTAAAAATATTTTAGATACTTGGGCCGCTTATTTTGAGAATCTTCTCAACTTAAGTGACCAGCAACAAGTCGGGCGACGAGCAAAGCTTATTCGTGCGTCAAAGGTACATGAAGACGAACCCACCAAAGAGGAATTCGATGCGGCGCTGTCAAAATTAAAATGCAATAAAGCACCTGGTATCGACGATATAACATCCGAAATGATTGTACTTGGTGGCGATACTCTATCCTCAAGATTGTTTGAACTTGTTCAAATGATCTGGAGGACTGAAACCATGCCACAGGACTGGAACACAGCTATGCTGATACCAATCCATAAAAAAGGTAATCGCCTACAATGTGCAAACTACAGAGGAATCGCTCTCCTCTGCACAGCATATAAGATCTTTTCCTACATTCTGCTATCCAAAATTAATCCTTTTGCTGAACAACTGTTTGGAGAATATCAGTGTGGTTTCCGGCGGGGCCGAGCCGACCAATGCATTTTTCTCGATAAGGATGATTTTGGAAAAGTGTCGAGAGTTCAACATACCTGTGCATCAACTTTTCGTTGATTTCAGGCAGGCCTACGACTCTCTCGAACGAGAGACTCTATGGTCTGCTCTGGTGTCAATAGGAATTCCTGGTAAACTGGTATCACTATGCAAAATGACAGTACAGAACTCTCAACGCTGTGTGCGAGTAGAGAACGAAATATCAAAGTTTTTTAAAGTCGACTCCGGATTAAGACAAGGTGATGCTATCTCTCCTATACTTTTTAATCTAGCCTTGGAATATGTGTGCCGTCAAAAAAAACTACCGACTAATAACAACATCTTGTCAATAAACTCAGTACAGATGATTGCTTACGCTGATGATGTTGTCATCCTCGGCCGAAGTGAAGCTGTTATGAGTGAGACTTTCAAGTCGCTTGAGAGTGGTGCTAGGAAAATTGGTCTGCAAATTAACTACAATAAAACCAAACATATGAATGTTTCAAGAGAGGCTGAGAAGAAAGATTTGATGTGCGGCGATGAACGAATTGAGGGAGTTGAATCTTTTAAATATTTGGGATCAATGCTTAACTCAAACAACAGCATACTTACAGATATTAAAGCTCGAATCACTGCAGGTAATCGAACTTTCTACTCAATTAAACCTCTCCTTGGATAACCGTATGTATCAACTAACACCAAGCTCAAGTTATACAAGACATTGATTAGACCGGTTGTGATGTATGGGTCATAAACGTGGACTCTTACACAAAGATATATCCTTACACAAAGATAAGTCCTGATATAATGGGTTGTATCCGTTCTAATAGGATTGCTTGGTTTGGGCATGTTCTACGAGCCGATTCACAGTCTGGAATGATTAGAAAAATGTACGTTAGTACCCCAGGGAGTGGTAGACCGCGAGGAAGACCACGACTACAATGAGAGACTGACGTAATAAACGACCTTAAAAAAATCGGCTGCCATAGTAATTATGTCGCTGTTGCGAATGACCGTGGTGAATATTCAAAGCTGATTAGCCAGGCAACGCTACTACATGGAGCATGAAGAGCGTTACACTCATGCTCAGGACCCAATCAGGCTACCCTACCAATGCCCAAACGAGACTAGGGCAAACCTAATCAGAACCTTATTTGAGCCCTGACAAATTTCTGCTCGGGATCTTGCTTTAAACGATAGAAAATCGCTTTTGCCAAATACAAAAAATTGTACACAACCATCTTTGTTCTACAGTGCAGAAGCATTTTTATGTATCCAAGACAGCTTTTTTGCAACCCCATTATTATTATTTTTAAATAGCAATTTTTAGTTATGTTTATTATATGTTTATTATATAAACTAAGTTACAAGGTTAGATATACATCAGGATGTTTACGGTACAAAAAGATTATCTGTGTTATTGAAGAACACTAGATTTGTCTTTTGATCAATTCCACACATCGAAAATTTTAGTCTTCTATCCGATTGTAGACATTCACAAGGTGTGGTATGTTCCCACGATTCGTAACATATTAAAATTGTTTTTGGTGAAAAATTATATTATCATTATTAGCTCAAACCTTATTGACTTAGAGATGGAACATAATCTGCAATCTTCCACAAGTCGCTTGTCGAACGAATAACACTGAAAATTAATATTTCCTTTTTTTTTTTTTTTTTCAAATAATGAAAGTTGATTTCATTTTGAGGTTAAATTTATTAAATGAACGGAAAAGGGAAAATTTATTTTGTTTACTTGCTCTGTGCTTAAATTTTATTGAGCAAAATTTTACTTACAAGCAATCGCTTTTATAAATTTTCGGTGATCGCAGCTTATGTTTACACATAAAATGATATTTTTTTTCACAATCCCAATCATGCATTTTATACTGCCAACTATATGAGAGGATTACACAATTTAAAGTTTTGCTAGGATCTGATGGTTGTCCAGCTTTCCATTTTGAAACAAAGATTGGTATACCAGTTGATTGCCAGTAAAATTTAGACTCTAACCCTAAATCTGTTCCACTTGTCCATATATGAATTCCAGAAACGTTATGTTTTGTTGCTTCAAATTTGATCATTGTTACAATTTTATTGTATTCGTCATCTGATTCAATATCAATCAGATGTGTGCCAAAATACGCGCAATATCTTTGTGCTTCAAACCAATTTAGCTAAAATATAATTTGTAGAAATATTTTTACGAAGCTTTTAAATAATTAAAACTAACTTACCTCTAATGGATAACTACTGATATGGATAACTTGGGTCTGAATTGCTTGCTTTTATATTTGCTATGCATACGTATAGTAAGAATGTAAGGACTAAAATGTTAAAACAATTCATTTTGTTCTAAAAACTTAACTATTACTGTAATATTTTCCTAACCATATTTGGATTTATATTTTTACCATAACTTTACTAGTGTTTTTCACCATAATTACGTAAAGTGTTGCATTAAAAATTCACAATATCGAAAGCAGGTCAATTGCTGTCCAAAGCCAACATGTAATTGTATGTCAGCTAGTTACCAACAAACAAACAACATTGTTGTGTTAGATGAAACCTATCTCCAAACGGAAATTTGTACGAAACTTAGGAGGAGTCGTCTGATAAAATCAAAACACATTAACGTGGAGAATAAATGTGAAACAAAATAAAATGTTAAAGAATGAAGGACGTAATGTTGATTTTGTTGTTATCCATTCAACATAAATTAAAAACCAAAGCCTAAATTGCACCATGCAACAGAAATGACCATAAAACTCTCAAATTGCCTTTACACACTAAAGATCGGACGGATCATATCAGGACTCTTATAGGAAAAATCATTTTCGTTTGACCATCAGTCTAACAAACAAACAATCATCGAGTAATTCAGGCCTTTGTTCAAAATCTAAATTAAACCAAGATATACATACATATTATATATGTTTGAATTGCTTCGATAGCAACTAGTTCATATTTAATTAATTTATTACAAACATTCGGTTTTATTAATCTTTGGTGATCTTAACTTATGTTTACACATAAAATGATATTTTTTCTCACACTCCCAATCATGCCATTTGTATTGCCAATCGTATGAAAGAATAACACAATGCTTGCTTTGATTAGCATCTGATGGATGCCCAGGAACCCATTTTGATACAAACATTGGTGCTCCAGTTGATTGCCAGAAAAATTTCGATTCTGAACCTAGATCTGAACCGCTTGTCCATGTATGTATTCCTGTAATGTTATGTTTGGCTGCTTCATATTTAATTGCTGCTACAACTTGATCATACTCTTCATCAGATTCAATGTCGACCAGGTGTGTTCCAAAATAGGCACAATAACGTTGAGCTTCAAACCAATTCAACTAAAATAAATGCATGTAAACTTCTAATGTAATGTAAATGAAATAAAATCTTATTTACCTGAAGTGGATAGCTTATGTAAAATGGATATGGATGGGGAAAACTGTTAGCAGTGCTACTTTGAAAATTTAACATAATTAAATATGCAAAGATTATAAAGCTAAGCTGATTCATTTTGAATATTGTTAACTTTGTTACTCTGACTAATTTAATTATAAATTTCAAATATATAGACCCAAACAATTTTTTTAGTGTTTTCTATAGCAAATAAGCTCGCTATTGTGGCAAGTGGTGGCTAAAAAAGAATAATGTTTAAACAACTTTTTCGAAGAATTGACTGTCAACGATCAGCATAACTAATTGGTTAACATCTCATACAAAACCGATGTTTTACAGCTAAACATTTAGATTTCATTAAAAATAATTTTTGAATTGAGAGAAACACCAAGAAAGAAAGTTACTAAACGCGAAGAGTTAATTTTTTCTATGACAACCTGAAAAATCCATAGCTTGATATCTAGGCCGATATATTTTCATAGCTAGGCAATATCCCAAAATCCGTTTTTATCCAACCATACAATAAATTATATGTGTTATTATGGTTTTCCATAGTATTCACTGTTTGTGTGCTTTTGTCACTTTTGAATTAAAATGCAAGAATTAAAAATATACTTTTTACTGTTTATTTTTTTATTTTATTAATAATAATATAAACTTCCTTATAATAACAATTTGGATTTTATTTTTTATTTTATAGAATATCGATTTCAACTTACGTCATCCTCAGTTCTTAAATTATTATTACAATTTTTGCTTAAACTATTACTTATATATTTATATATTTATTACTTACATATTTCAACTGCTATTTTTTATTATTATGTCATATATTTTGTTAGTTTTAGTGTTGATTTTATCATTTAAAATGTTGTTATTTTTTTTTTGTTTATATATTTCTATTTCTTCCAATCTATCTAAATGTTGTCCTTTTCTTTTTTATGTAATGTGGTTAAATTTGTGTTTTTCTGTTTTTAAATGTTGGGCATATCTGGATTTTGGATCGTTTCTGTTAATTTTATTGGTGTGCTCAATAAATCTTTTTGCGAAAGACCGCCCCGTCTGGCCTATATAAAATTTACTGCAGTCGTCACAGGTAAGCTTATAAACACCTGTGTCTAAGGTTTGGGTTTTTTTAGTTTTTTAGGTAATTTTCTATTTTATTTTTGTTTTTGTAAGCTGCAACATATCCATATTTTTTTTAAAGTTTTTTGCATTATTTTGAATGTTGTTTTATTGTATTTTATGCATACGTATTTTTTACCTGCTAAGTTTTCTTCATTCTTCAATGTTGTTAGGGTTCGCAAATTTTTCTTGTTTTTATATTTTCTATTTAATGTGTCAACTATTTCATTTTAATATCCGTTTTTACTGGCTGAGGTATTATTATTGGTTCTATTCTATTGATTAATTCTGTGTTATTTTTGACTGAATAACTGTTATCAAATTTTATGTGATATTTCAATAGTTTGTTTATGTACTTCGCTATTCTGTATGTTGGTGCTGTGGTGAAATTAATTAATGGTCTTATCGGTGTATCTGGTTTGTGTATTTTTGGTAATCCTCTTATACTTGGTGTTGTTGGTTTTATCATTTTGTTATACCATTTTTTCTTATCACTTAATATGTTGATAGATTTGTTGATGATAGTTTTTATTTGTGCATTGAATTCATTCGTTGGATCTTTGCTTAATTTTTCGATGTTGTTATTAGTGATATATTCATCTATCTTATTGTTGTAGTCTGTAGTTTTTAAGATGACTAATGTATTCCCTTTATCTGCTTTGGTTATTGTGGCATTGTTTTGTTTGATCTTGTTTTGTATACTGCGTATTGTTTTTATTTCTTTTTTGTTGTTGGTTTTTGAATTGTTTAAGTTGTTAATTTTTACTGATATTTCATTAACTATTATTGATCTGATTTCATTTTGGTGGTGAATGTTAGTTTTCAATATTGAATTTTCTATTTCTAACAGATTTTCATTTATTTCTTTTGTTGTGTTGTTTGGTTGTATGCCGTATTTCAATCCTTTTTCCAATAGTTGAGTTTCTTGATTGTTAAATTGTATTTCTGTGTAATTTTTTATTCGATTGTTATATTGTGGCGGTCTATATTGATTTATTATGTTATTCTGATGAGTTCCCATTTCTATTAGTTTTGATTCTTTTAATTTTTTTAATTTCAATTTTATGTTTTCACTTTTCTTTTTTATCGTGCTTTCCATATCGTTCCTTACCGATTCCATTATTATTTCATATTCTATTTGATGATATTGTTTGGATATTAGTAATTGTAGGTTGTATACTTCTAATGTTATGTAATTTATTTTTGTGTAGAGTTCTTGAATTTGTTTTGTTAACCATGTAGCTTCTGCTGTTTGTTTAGCTATTTGTGTGGCTTTGGATCTATTGTTGATTTTGATGTTATTATATGTAGGCATTATTCTATTTCTCTTGCAGCATCGGTTGAAATGTAAATTTAATTTGTTTTGTTGTAATTTTACTAATTTGTAATAATAAATTTTCACTATTTCACTTGGTGGTGTATCACTATATGTGTTATTATGTTACTAAACGGGAAGAAGAAAATTTTTCTATAAGTATCATAAAAATCCATTGATATCTAATCCGATATATTTTCATAGCTAGGCAATATCCCAAAATCCGTTTTCATCCAACCATACAATAAAATGGAAGAAAGGTTTGAATAGGCGAATCGTTAGTCAGGTTGATGAAAAACGGCAGTCGTGGGTTCAAATATCGGCCAGAACAAAAAGTGTTGTTCAAGTTTTTTTTTTTTTCAAAATCAAAACCACACCGGACTGTAACTAAACTCAACCAATAAAACTGAATGAATTGATGAAATTGTAATGGATAGAAAATCGTTGGCTTGCACGAAAGAAGTTTGGCATCATGAATTTAACAGTCTAGATGGCAGTTCATGAAAAATCAAAATCTTTTTATTAAAACGTGAAAAAAAATTAGATAAAGCTGACAGTTACTGTCAGATAATACCAAGTGCTAAAATAAACAAAAGAGACTAGACCGTTTTTATTTACAATAAATATACATTGGATTGGAAAATAATGTTTAAAACATTAATTAATCGATCCAAAACACGGTCAACAGAATGTCTCTTCCATTCAATTTTGATATGAAAATTTCGACTTTCGTGCGAAATATCTAAATGAAAAATATCTAACATCGTTTACACAGCAACACAGCCCCACGTTAGGCGGGACTTTGTAAAAAATTTGCGGGCCAAATGTTACTAAAATTTTATTTAAATTACTAACCATGCATGATGGTTAGAAGAGAAAAATGTATGACAAAAACAACTTTCAAGTCTATAGTTTAGGAGAAAACAAATTCACACAATTCATTCAAAGTCTAAATCAAACCAAGATATACAAAGATGTTTGTTGCTATGGTAGCAACTAGTTCATATTTAATCAACGTATTCATATTAAAAACATTCGGTTTTATATATCTTTGGTGATCTTAACTTATGTTTGCACATAAAATGATATTTTTTCTCACACTCCCAATCATGCCATTTGTATTGCCAATCATATGAAAGAATGATACAGTTTTTGCTTTGATTCGGATCTGATGGATGTCCGGCTTTCCATTTTGAAACAAACATTGGTGCACCAGTTGATTGCCAGAAAAATTTCGATTCTGAACCTAGATCAGAACCACTTGTCCATATATAAAGTCCAGTTACATTATTTTTGTTTGCTTCATATTTAATTGCTGCTACAATTTGATCATATTCTTCATCAGATTCAATATCAATTAGATGGGTACCGAAATAAGCGCAGTAGCGTTGTGCCTCAAACCAATTCAACTAAAATGATTATGTCTCCTCAAAATTGGATACAAACAAATCAAAACTTATTTACCTGAAGTGGGTAGCTTATGTAAAATGGATACGGATGGTGAAAACTGTTAGCAGTGCTGCTTTCAAACTTTAACACAATCAAATATGCAACAATTATAAGATTTACCCGATTCATTTTAGTAATTTTTAACTTTGTGACTCTGAGTAATTGTATTATAAATTTCAAATTTATATGTTAAATTATCACTTTTCAGTGTGATCTAAAACAATGAAGTAAAGTGTTAAAATTCTATTGGAAATACAATCCGAAAACAAGCAATGAAGTTTGAAGAGCAGTTCTTTCGAAAAGACAAATTGAAACAATAAATTATGGCAATTGTTACAGTTATTTTCAAAGCAAAGCAAATAATGATTCCTTAAAAACATTAAACAAGTTTTGATACGCCTGAACTAAAAGTGCCTCACACTAGGCGTTACCTCACACACTTCACAATTGGTAATAAAATTTTCCATGTAGGATATGGATACAATTTTCCTTTCATGAAATATTGGCCTATGTGATAGGTAGATAGCTATTAATATCAAATACTTTATATGTGATATTGATTATTTAGCTATTCATTCTTTAAAATATTAAAAAACAAACATAAAAGATTCACGTCCATCAACACATCAGAACGAATGTTATTGTGGGAAATAGGTTTGACAGGGTGTGTATATGTTGTTGTGACTTATATTGTAATGTCCCTTTATTAAAAAATAGGATAAGTGTCACAACAACATAGATAAGACCTATTAAGACCTTAGTTCCTAAACAATCTAAAGTGGCGATAGACGGGGTTTAAAGTTTTATAGATTGACCCACTCGAGACTATTGATTCCGCAAAATCATTCCATTTATACGCTGTTTGGACTGAAAAATCTTGCTATGTACATAAAACGATGTTTTTTCACATTTTCAGTAATACCACTTATAACTTCATGCAAGTGAAATCAAAAACAGTGTCTGTTTTTATTTGAATCCAACTGTTTTAAAAATTACCCATTTTGTAAAAGCCTGTGGTGTACCAGTTGGTTGTCAATAAACATTTCTTCTGAGCCTTACATGTACGCTCAGAAAACACTTACATTCAAACATTGTTGTGCTTAGTTTTTGTTAGAATACAACCAAGAATATATCAGAAAATTTTAATTGTAGGATGAGTTGATATATTTGCCAGCGAACAAGTATTTCAATGTGAAAATTGCGTTAAGTGAGCGAAACAGTTGCAAAAAATTACTTTGAAACAATTATGTTGTAATACCAAAAACAAGTTCAAGTCACTTACACATCTCAGATCCATTTTATTTACGTTTATTCAGCTTCTGTTTAAAATTTTCATTTGAATATAAAATAAACCAAGATTTGGAGCTGATTGCCGGTATAAAAGAAATTTTTGAGAATATTACAAAAAGCAAAAACAATGTAATTACAATAAAAAAAACTAAATATGGAATTAACGATACAATCAACATCCAACAATTAATTTTTATTATAATCTTCAACAATGCAATCACTGTGCAGTACTTTTGGTGTCCGTAACTTGTGTTTGCACATGAAACTATGTTTCTTCTCACACTCTCCATCATGCCATCTATAGCCGACTGAATGTGATATTATTACACAGTGTTTGGTTTTATTAGGATCAGATGGATATCCAGCAACCCATTTTGACACATACATTGGTGTTCCAGAATTTTGCCAGTAAAAATTTCCTTCTGATCCCAAATCCGTTCCACTTATCCATAAATGAATGCCTGACACATTTTGTTTTGCAGATTCGTATCGAGCTGCGGATATTATTCTTTCGTATTCAGCATCTGATGGTACATCTACGAGATATGTTCCAAAATAGACGCAATATCGTTGAGCTTCAAACCAGTTGAGCTGTAAAAAACAAGTCTAATTTTATACTATTTTAATTTAAAAGTGTTTGTATCTCTAATGGAAAGCTTATGTAATATGGATAGGCATGATCCGAATTACTTGCATTACAATATTTGTGTAACGAAAAAAATGTAACGAATAATATTGAAATAAAATTCATTTTGAAACTTACTAATGTGAATGTGCTCAGACGGTTGTTTGCTTTGCTATTTAAACAGAAACAATAAAAATTATAGTGTAATCCAACCAAATAAAGGAATATGTAGAAATCCTAATTTATAAGTGCAAGGTACAACAGGACAATATCCAAGCAAATGCAATGGCAAAATAAACGAAGTAATTTGTATGTCACCTAACTAAGCCCGGCCATTTTGAAAAAAATGAAAAACAAAGATTGTGCTGTATTGTGCTACAGTTGTGATGAATGTGCTACTCAGAAAGAATGCCATATCACCAATGAAAAAAAGTTGGCACGCCGAAACAACGTTTCGAGCAGAAGCTAACCCCGCCATTTTGAAAAAAACGAAAAGCAAAGGTTGTCCTGTATTTTGCTCGAGTTGTGCTGGTTGTGCTATTCAGAAAGAAATTTCATATCCCTAGTGAAAAAATTTTATAATACTAAAATCATTTTTTCGAGTAAAAGTTAGCCCCGCCATTTCGAACGAAAAGAAAAACAAAGGGTGTGCTATACGGTGTTAGAGTTGTGCTAGTTGTGCTACTCAAAAACAAACTTGTAAGATCAGCAGAAGAATTTAAACACGCTAAAACGATTTTTCGAGTTGAAGTTAGCCGGTAGCCCCGCCATTTTGAAAAAAATCAAAAGCAAAGGTTGTGCTGGTTGTGTTACTCAGAAATAGTTCCATATTATCAATGAAAAAAAGTTGGCACGCTAAAACGACTTTTCGAGCAGAAGTTAGCCCCGCCATTTTGAAAAAAATGAAAAACAAAGGTTGCGCTGTATTGTGCTCGAGTTGTGCGGGTTGTACTACTTAGACAAAAATTTCGTAGCCCTAACAAAAAAATCCTAATAGAAAAATTTTATAACGCTAACATCATTTCTTCAAATAGAAGTTAGCCCCGCCATTTTGGAAAAAAAGAAAAAAAATTGAGTGCATGTATTGTGTTAAAGTTGTGCGGGTTGTGCTACTCCAAAACAAATTCGTACCCACCAACGGAAAAATTTAAACACGCGAAAACGATTTTCCGAGTAGAAGTTAGCCCCGCCATTTAACAAAACATAAAAAAGAAGAGTGTGCTGTATTATATCATAGTTGTGCTGAATGTGCTACTCAAGAAAAATTCCATATCACCAATTAATAAATGTTGACAGGCAAAACGATTTTTTCGAGCAGAAGGCTAAGCAAAAATTAGCCCCGCCATTTTGAAAAAAAAAAAAAAGAAAAACAAAGGTTGAGCTGTATTGTTCTATTGTTGTGCTTGTTGTGCTACTCAAAAAGAAGACCATACTACCTAAAAAAGTTGACATGCAAAAACGTTTTTTCTAGCAGAAGTTAGCCTCGGCATTTTGAAAAAAAAAAAAATATGTAAACAGAGGTTGTGCTGTATTGTGCTCGAGTTGTGCTATTTAGAAAAAAATTCATATCACCCATGGAAAATTGAGTAAAGCTATGATCATTTTTTCGGATAGAAGTCGGAGTCATGTACGAAAAAACTCACTTTTATTTAACTTGTGTTTTGACAGTTGTGTTGGTTACTCTTTTGTGATCAATTTTTCAGTAACTTCTGAAAAGAAGTATCAATTTTTCAGTAACTTCTGAAACTTCTTTTCAGCAAAGT
Source organism: Diogma glabrata (assembly GCA_963693315.1). NCBI lineage: Eukaryota > Metazoa > Arthropoda > Insecta > Diptera > Cylindrotomidae > Diogma > Diogma glabrata. The sequence goes on along the minus strand of OY856187.1, from coordinate 45,179,845 downwards.
CTGTTAAAGCACTCAGCACTTGTTTCTAAAAGTTTTAAGGCAAAAAATTTTATAAAACTGAAAAAAAATATTCAAATTTTTCTTCATTCCAAAAGACCTTAAACAATTGCACTGAAATCTTCATTATCTGGTTGACCCATTTTGAGCGTAGGAATTTTGGTAATACTGTGTATATCATTATACAGCATACATGTTTGTGTCATTTTATATGGATAAAAGGCCTTACATTAAAAATAATGAATATAAAAAAAAACAAAGTATGACATTTCGTTGTGATTTCAAAGCTTATATAGACCTTTTTTCTTAAACTTCAAATCGTCATATTGGTGTATGTATTTGACAGATTACATACTGCAATGATAATTAGAAATCAGTAATTATGTATTAAAATTTATTGCAAAAATAATAATAAAGCAACTGTAGTAAAAACAATCTCGATTTGAAAGAAATAACAATTATTTAAAGTTTTCGAAATACAAATCAGATGATCACATTTGTCATGTTTTTTTTTGTTATCGCAGCAAGTCAAAAGAAAATTTGTATTGTATTTGTCAAAACCCTCATTATGCTAAGCCTGATTGATTTTTAGCACAGAAAAACCGTGAACCATAAACAATATACATATATTAAACAAATTTAGAGGTTCAGCATATGGAAGGTTCATTGTATTTTGCATATGACGTTAACAATCAGGCTTGAGTTTTGAAATTTGTATAAAAAGAGTTTAATGTTCCAGTTTACATCGCAAACATCGCAAATTTTCGGAACTTCAACAAATGTTAGCAAACATGTGTTTTTGGAAAATTTTGGTTGGTGAAGTCTGATTGTTAGCAAACGTAAGTAAACATTATAGCAAACGTTTGTTGTTTGTGTTTATGCAGTAAGAATTTATTAAATTTGAAAAGAAAATTAAATTTTAGGTAAGTGATTTAATTACTGGTTTTACTTAAGATGTATTTACTGTGATATTAATGTGGTAAGCTTGTTTTTAGGTAAAATAAAATTCAAGAAACTGACTCAAAAAATGTATATGGCTAAAAACTATAAAATAAAATAAAATTAAAAAAAATTAAAAAACACACTTTTATTGAAAACGAACTAAAAACTAAAAAATAAATTTTGCATTGACACAACACGATCATCCAAAGAAACAAAGGTTATGTTCAAGCGTTAAATCTTTTATTAATAACTATGTTTGCTTTCAAACTGTAATAAGGAAATAAATATTTAAATATCTTTTTACACAATTTAACACAGCTGGCAAAATTAGATGTACAGACTAGAATACTATTTAAGTTTTGTGAGATAAATAATTCTCCTTTACAGTTTTTTACAAAAAATAAAAGTGGAGTAGCAAATTAAAAATACTTTTTTTATAGGAAATGAAACGTAGATTACGATGGTCATACTAAAAACTCATTTCGTGGGTGGGGCAATGACTAAAGATCAATTTGAACATTTTATTTGTTTTTAACATTTTTTTTTAAACTACCATCTTTTAACTTCAAAATAAAACAAACTTGAGGTTTCTATCTTTGATAGAACCGAAGTTATGAATATTTGAAAATAACTCGTCTAGCCAAAAATTACGAAATTCTCGAAATTTAGAACCGCTATATTGTCAAAAAAAAAATCCTCGACAAGTACATCTTTTTTTTCGATATTAAACTTGTAAAAAAAAATTTTGAGCCAAATCAATAATGTGTCGGTCAGATTTTGTCCAGATCTGTTCGGTTTGTAAAAGAATTACCCATGTATAGCTTTATGTTTATAAACAAACTTACACAACGTTTGATGTAATAAAAAATTAAAGATATTTAAAACAAATCACCTCCAATACTTTTTCTTTCATATAAAATGGGTGAGAAATCCACTAGTAAATTCAGAATGAGAGTTCAAGTTATATGCCGATTGATCCGTTAACAAAAAAAGAGGAAAGGAAAAGTGTGTCTAATTTAAATCTAGAAGATAAATATACTCAGTAGATCCACGTTCAATTCACAAATAATCAAACAAATTGAATTCCAAAACTAGAAGTTATTGAACTTTCAAATAAACAGTTGTACGGGAGAGCCCCCGATTTTAAATTAAACTTCTTCTAAATGTATTTAAAAACTTTTTCTTTTTATTTAAAATTGACAAGATCTTTGCGAAGACTGACAATGTTACAATAAATATTAAATTAAGGAAAAAAATTGTAAAGCTACATAAGTTTTAATTTGATTTCAAACTTCAACAATGCAATCACTACCCAGAATCTTTGGTGTTCGCAGTTTGTGTTTGCACATAAAACTCTGTTTTTTTTCACACTCCCAATCATGCCATCTGTAGTTTCCTGAATGTGCAATAAGAACACAACGTTTGGTTTTATTAGGATCAGATGGATATCCACTAAGCCATTTTGAAACATGCATTGGTGTTCCAGAATGCTGCCAGTAAAAACTCCCTTCTGTTCCCAAATCCGTTCCACTTGTCCATATATAAATACCTGACACATTTTGTTTTGCAGATTCGTAACGAGCTGCGGATACGATTCTGTCGTATTCAGCATCTGATTGTACATCTATGAGATGAGTTCCAAAATAGGCGCAATACTTTTGAGCTTCAAACCAGTTGAGCTAGGTTATAAAAAAACTTAGGTTATACTATGTTATGTCATTATATCGTCGCTTTAATAATGAAACAACGTATGCTATTTATACGTTGTTTTTATATAATAGGTGCGCTGCATTCCCCATAAGGGCATCTTTGAATTGGCGTTTCTACATTTTCGAATTATTTTATGACTGGGGGTTAGAATTTATAAATTATAAATTAACGTCCATGCAAATGCATGCGCACATCAAACTTTAAACTCAAATATCTCGAAACTATACTTTTGCGTATACGTCATTTCATTATTAAAGCGACGATATATAGATATTTTCGTACCTCTAATGGAAAGCTAATGTAATATGGATAGGCATGATCCAAATTACTTGCATTACAACATTTGTGTAACGAAAAAAATGTAACTAATACTATTAAAATAATATTCATTTTGCAACTCACTAATGTGAACATATTCTGATGGTGGTTTGATTTCCTATTTATACAGAGAAAATAAATAAATTATAGTGTATTCCAAATAAATTAGGTAAAATGTAGAAATCTTAGTTTACAGTGCAAAGGACTAGAGAATAATATCTATAATTAACAAGCAAATGCAAAGACAAAACAACACAAGGAAAATTCCTTTTAACATTTTTATTTTACTTTATGTTTATGAACAAACTCACACAACAACAATTAATATCATAAAAAAATTAAAGATATTTAAAAAAAATCACCTTCAATACATGTAACATGCACCATATCCTTCAGTAAGGAGTTGAACAAATTAAACAACAAACAAACAGTACAGTCTTTAGCTAAACACTAACCACCCTGATCATCAACTGTAGGCCATAGTAGGCTATGAACCAATAAAAATGTATTTCAAAACCAAAATTTAACAGGAACTGTCATTACAAATACCAAGTATATAACACGTTTCAACAAATCCGAATGTCAGAATTGAAAGTTATATAAGTGTCAAATAAACACTTGTAGAGGATACCCTTGTAATGTATCTACACATCATCCCTTAACTCCTACAAAATCTTACAATGACCGCACATAAAATAAACAACAAATTTCCATTATATTCTAAAGTAAACAAACCGCAAAATCATTTTCACACGATAACAAAAAACATATGTGAAAATAAACATAATTTATTTTAAACCGAAAGAAAGTTTATCATATTTCATAAAAACTATTAAATGAAATATGATTACTGTGCATAAGTAAATAATATAATTTTCGTTTATTTTTATGTGATGTAATAAATTTAAAGTAAAACTGGATATGTCGGTCAATTAAAATTACAAAGAAAATATAAAAATTATGTGACACATTTTTAACATTATGAAACAATTAATTTTAAGAATATTTTTGCTAAATGTGTAATTTTTAGTAATATCGATTTTGTATAAATAGAAGAAATTATCGATAATAAAACTCAGATTTGTATATTTGTCTAAAAGAGTAGCAAGTGTTTTATTCATATATATAAGTCTGACGAAGTCCATTTCGCTTAAGCTTAAGTGACTTCTAACAGTTGGAGTATAGCAATCATTTGATTTGCGCAAAGCATTGCTATATGAAGATTGGACTGTACTGACCAACGGACTTTTGAACAGAAATTATTTCTCCTCACTGAAAGATTTATTCTTTAGTGCAACTCATTAATGGATTTAACACACAATTTCGAAGCGGATTACAACCGTTATATGGCGACCTGTGCCAAACCGAACGAGAGGAAACTGTTTACACTCATCAAAAAGAAACCAATTACTATTGAGGAGTACAAGTCGAGAAAGCCGGACATAATAATAGAACAAAAAACAAACTTTATTTCTAACAAGCCAAAAAGAGGAGGTCAGCTGGCGAAATTAAACCAAGAAATTGCCAGTTTACATCGATTGTTAGTAATTTCGAGTGAAGAACAAAAAATCATATTCTTAAAGAAAGCCGCTGAACTAAAAATAGAGAAGAATAAAATAATAAAGAAAAAGAAGGACACGAAGAAATCAGCAAAATTAAACTAAACTAAAATTTTATATCATATAATAGATATTAATTTCAAAAACTTTTTAATAAAATTAATTAAGAATAATTTTAAATACGATTTTATGTTAATTCCTAAAAATTTCTTTTCAATAAAAAACAAAATTAATTAATAATAATTTTAATTAAACTAAATTACAATTTTATATTTTATGTTACAATTTAATTTCTAAAAACAAAAAGAATTTTTTTTAATAAAAACAAAACTAATAATTAAAAATAATATAGCTAATAGCAATTATTAAATGGGAAATTCCGCGAGAAAACCAGACCGTACTGAGGAGGTCTTTATATCTAATGGAGCTGGTTCCGCAACCAACATTCAATCGGGCGTTAGCGAAATAAATAAATACGAAATTATAGTAATCGTAATAATCGTTGTATTAGCCATACTATTTTTACTCTATAAGATAAAAACTAGTATTAAGAAAAATGTTAGAACAGAGATCATAAGGAATACAGTTTAAATAAACAAAAAAAAAAATTTCTATTAATAAAAAAAATATATATTTTAAAAATAAATTTTACGTTGTTTTAAATTTTCTTCTGATATAAAATATTTTGATAATGTGGTTTTGATAGTTCACCTTTATAATTTGTTTTGATAGTTCACTTTGATATATGGAATTAATAAAAAGGGGTAACGAAATAATAAAAGAGTTGCAAAGAACACTCACGAATCTAAAAAAGAATCCAAACAGGGAATTTTCGCATGAACACATATTAAACTGTTCTACTCAATTAAAAAATTTAAGGACAGAGTTTAGAACCCTATTCACAAAGCTAAATTTAGATACAGATGATGAGATAACCAATAAATTGAAGAGTAGATTCACGGAAGTTTACGAAGAACTCAAAGAAAAACTAAAAGATTATTCTGAAAATCTTTTAGAAATTTCTCTACAGAGTGATAACTTGGACAACATGTCTTTCGATATAGAAAAAACATTGAAAATTGTGCCAATTTTCGATGGCAAATCTAATGAATTGCCAATATTTCTGAACCTGATACAACACTTTAGTGACACACTAAATAATAATCAGGAAAAAGAAAAATTGATAAAATTCATCTTAGATACTAGGTTGACAGCAAACGCCAAGACCAAACTTATAGCTGCTAAAACACCGAAGACAATCCAAGAACTAAAAGAACTATTCAATAAAATTTTCAAGAAACGATCCACATCTCTGAATTTACAAACTCAGATAGCTCAATCAAGGCAAGGTAATCAGTCAGCCGAAAGTTTTGGAAATAAAATAGAGCAATTAATTACGGAACTGAATTCACTGCAGGTATCAGAGCAGGGTGAAGCACACACCGATATTATAACCAAATTAAATGAGCAAGCGGGTCTCAATGCTTATAAAATCGGGTTAAATGAACCGCTAAAGAATACGGTATATGCTGCAAGGTTAGGCGCATTACAGGAAACGATCCAATACGCTTCAGAAGTAGAAGAGCAAACTAAAACCGCGCACATGCTACATTTCAATTCGCGACGTTTTAGGGATGATTTTAGAAATCAGATGGGTAGAAATTTTAGGTCAGGAAATGCGAACTATCAAAACAACAAAAATTTTAATGGTTACAATAACCAAAATAATAGAAATTTTAATAATTATAATAATCAAAATAAATATTTTAATAATAATTTTAATAAAAATGGGTATAGAAATAGAAATATTGCTCAAAATAATCATAGAAATTTTAATAATTTTAATAAAAATAATTTCCAACAGAATGGAAACTATAACCAATTTAATAATAATAATAATAATAATAATGTTAGAAGAAATAGTAATAGAGTTAATATAACTCAGGCGGAAAACTGGGAAGGAGTCTCCGAAGTCCAGTTAACGGACGACTCCATGATTGTAAAATCCCAATGAAAATATTTAAGCTAAATCTTAGTACAAACTCTAATTACATAAAAATTCGCACGAATATAACGCAAGGATATAAAAATTTTTTAATTGATACCGGAGCAGATATTTCTCTGCTCAAAGTAAATAAAGTAACAGAGCATATAAATATTAATGATGAAAGATGTAAGATTACGGGCGTTACTAGCAATGAAACTTATTCACTAGGAACAGTGAATGCGATTTTGAATATTAATAATAATAATGTGGAGCAGGAATTCCACTTAATTAACGAAGAATTTCCAATAGTGACGGATGGCATATTAGGCAGAGATTTTCTGCATAGAAATTGTTGCAAAATTGATTATGAAACATATACAATCTCAATATATATTAATGAAGCAGAAGTCGTATTACCAATGAATACACGACTACCAGATGAGAGCGGATTTATCGTACCAGCAAGGTGTGAAGTTATTAAAGCAGTCAATATAGATTTAAAAGAGGACAGCGTTATACTCAATCAGGAAATACAAGAAGGAGTATTTATAGCGAATGTCATAGTACCAGCAAAAGGCACTGCAAACGTCAAAATTTTAAACACAAAAGAACATGACGTCATAATAAAAGATATAGCCGCAAAGATAGTACCAATTACAAACTATCATGTATTACGAATGGATAAAATCAAGAGCAGTATGACATTAGAGCAAAGATTTGAAAAGATTTCAGATGAGTTAAATTTAGAAGAATTGGATAACGAAGCAAAACAATCAATTTTAGAAATTTGTAAGCAATACGCTGACATTTTTTACGTTTCGGATGAAAAGTTATCAACAAACAACTTCTATAAACAAAAAATTCCAGTGGTGGACAATAGTCCAGTATATATTAAGAATTATAGGCTACCGCAAGCGCATTTAGAAGAAATTGATAAGCAAGTAAACAAGCTTATTAGAGAAGACGTGATAGAGGTATCACGTAGCAACTACAATTCACCTTTACTAATAGTGCCGAAGAAGAGTGCAAACGATCAAGCAAGCTACAGGTTAGTGGTCGACTTTAGACAACTAAATAAGAAGATCATGGATGATAAGTTCCCGCTAACAAGATTGGATGACATCCTTGACAATCTGGGCAGAGCTAAATATTTTTCGACACTAGATTTAACAAGTTCATTCCATCAAATAGAACTTGAGAAAGAATCACGACACCTAACATCATTTTCGACAAATAAAGGTCAATTCCAATTTAAACGATTACCATTTGGTTTAAAAATTTCAACGAACAGTTTTCAACGTATGCTAACGATTGCACTAGCAGGTCTAGAGGCTGAGGCGTTCTTATATGTTGATGACATTATTATATTTGGATGTAGTTTGAAACATCACAACATGAACTTAATCAAAACATTCGAAAGATTAAGGGAATATAATCTAAAATTAAACGCAAAGAAATGTAATTTCCTTAAAACTGAAGTAACATATTTGGGACATCTTATAACTAACGAGGGAATAAAAACGGACCCAAAGAAGTATGAAGTCATTAAAAATTATCCAACACCGATTAGTGCAGATGAAACAAAGAGATTTACAGCATTCTGTAATTACTACAGAAGATTCATTCCTAACTTCGCGGAAATAGCCAAACCACTGAATAACCTAACGAAGAAAAATGCAACATTCGATTGGACAGATGAATGCAATAAAGCATTCAAAATGCTCAAAGAAAAATTGATCAACCCACCTATATTAAAATATCCAGATTTTAATGAAACATTCGTAATAACAACCGACGCTTCGAATTACGCTCTAGGAGCAGTACTCTCACAGGGTGAGATTGGAAAGGATCTACCTATTTCATACGCGAGTAGATCACTGAACAAACATGAGATTAATAAACCGGTCATTGAGAAAGAATTGCTTGCTATACATTGGGCAATCAATTTTTTCAGACCATATGTTTACGCTAGAAAATTTAAAGTAGTCACGGATCACAGACCTTTGATCAGTCTGTTTACACACAAGAATCCTTCATCAAAATTAACTAGAATAAGGTTAGATCTGTCAGACTATGATTTCGAAATTATATATAAACAAGGAAAAAGCAACACTAATGCTGATGCATTATCGAGGATAAAAATTGATTCTGAAACATTAAAAGCCATGATACCTACAACGGTAAATATCGTCACGAGAGCAATGAAGAAGAAAGAGGAAACAAAAGACGTCGAGATAAATAACAACGCAGAGATGGATAAGGGTGGCCAACTTTATGCATGGAACTGCACCTCGATATCTGAAGTGAGGAATCTAAAGAATTTAAAATTTATTATATATGAAAGTTTGCAGAATGATAATAATAATGATGAATTTAAGACATACAGCGATAATCCACTTAAGAACTTAGGTTCTATGAAGGAGAAACTGGGATGTAAATCAAAATATAAATTAGCGCACAAAGATAAAAATAATTATATATCAATTAATGATAAAGAAGTTTTAGTACAATACAGTGATAATCCACGTATGAATTTAGATTTTATGTTGGAGAAGCTGATATTTAGCATGCATGCAGAGAATATAGAAAAATTAGCGCTCAGGAGTAATGATGTAATATTTACTCATATCGATATAAATGAATTTAAAAGAAAATTTACCGAACTGCAGTCGGATTTAAATAAAATAAATAAGCAAACGAAGTTAAAAATTATAATATATGACGCGCCGTTAAGAATTGAAAACAAAGATAAAATGCTCGAAATAATAAAAGAATTCCATGACACCAAACATTATGGTGGTCATGCTGGTATTAGAAGAACAATAGCTAAAATAAAGCAACGTTATATTTTCAAAAATTTAAATAAACTGGTTAAAAATTATATAAGTAGATGCGAATTATGTACTAAGAATAAGCAAATTAGACATGTAAAAGAAAAATTAACTTTAACTGAGACTCCAAAGACTAGTTTTGAGATCATTTCAATGGACACAGTAGGTCCATTAAGGCTAACAAACACGAACAGGTACATACTAACCATTCAGTGTGAATTAACTAAATTTGTAGAAGCTATCCCCTTAGAGAATAAAGAAGCGAGAACAATAGCGAAAGCCTTAGTAGAGAAGTTCATTCTGAAATATGGAAATTTCAAAATTTTAAAAACAGACATGGGCACTGAATTTGTGAATGAGATTATGAAACACGTATGTTCATTCTTTTCAATCTCGCACGTAACTTCAACACCTTATCACCACGAAACCCTTGGTTCCATTGAAAGGAATCATAGAGTTTTGAACGAATACTTACTTGCATTCACAAACGACTATAACTGGGAAGAATGGATCCCCTACTTTGTATTTTGTTACAATATAACTCCTCATACGGATACAAACCATTCTCCTTTTGAGCTAATTTTCGGTAGATTAGCTACATTACCAACTGACGAAAAAATTACAAATAGTGCACCAGTATACAATCTTGACGACTATGTTCAAGAATTAAGATATCGCTTACAGCAAGCACACGCTAAAGCAAATGAACTCCTACACCTAGCAAAGATCAAACGTAAAGAATCTTACGATCTAAACGCAAATCCCATAGAGTTGAAAATTGGAGAATTAGTCTGGTTAAAAGCTGGTGATCGAAAGAAACTCGATGCACCCTATTCAGGACCCTATGAGGTCATAGATATTAAGGAAACAAATGTAGAGATAAGAAAGGGCAATATAATTAAGAAAATACACAAAAATAGATTAAAGAAATATAAACCCATTGAGGATTGAAAATAATAATAATCGACATTTATTATAAACAATGAAAATTAGAGTCGATTTAAGATACATTAAATTAAAAATATTAAAGTAAAATCAACAAAATTTTTTACTTTTTTTTTTCTATTAAAAGCAAAAAATTTTTTTTTAAGGAATAAGGGTGTAATGTATCTACACATCATCCCTTAACTCCTACAAAATCTTACAATGACCGCACATAAAATAAACAACAAATTTCCATTATATTCTAAAGTAAACAAACCGCAAAATCATTTTCACACGATAACAAAAAACATATGTGAAAATAAACATAATTTATTTTAAACCGAAAGAAAGTTTATCATATTTCATAAAAACTATTAAATGAAATATGATTACTGTGCATAAGTAAATAATATAATTTTCGTTTATTTTTATGTGATGTAATAAATTTAAAGTAAAACTGGATATGTCGGTCAATTAAAATTACAAAGAAAATATAAAAATTATGTGACACATTTTTAACATTATGAAACAATTAATTTTAAGAATATTTTTGCTAAATGTGTAATTTTTAGTAATATCGATTTTGTATAAATAGAAGAAATTATCGATAATAAAACTCAGATTTGTATATTTGTCTAAAAGAGTAGCAAGTGTTTTATTCATATATATAAGTCTGACGAAGTCCATTTCGCTTAAGCTTAAGTGACTTCTAACAGTTGGAGTATAGCAATCATTTGATTTGCGCAAAGCATTGCTATATGAAGATTGGACTGTACTGACCAACGGACTTTTGAACAGAAATTATTTCTCCTCACTGAAAGATTTATTCTTTAGTGCAACTCATTAATGGATTTAACACACAATTTCGAAGCGGATTACAACCGTTATACCCTCGATTTTATATTAAACTTCTTCTGAATATTTTTAACCTTTTACTTTTTATTTAAAATCAACAAGAACCTTAAGCTATTAAATTCCAACAAAAATGCTGTTTGGCTACACAAGTAAGTATAACTTCAAACTTATTTTTAATTTTATTTCAAACTTCAACAATGCAATCACTACCCAGAATCTTTGGTGTCCGCAGTTTGTGTTTGCACATAAAACTGTGTTTCTTTTCGCACTCCCAATCATGCCATCTATAGCCGTATGCATGTGAAATAAGAACACAATGCCTGGTTTTATTGGGATCAGTTGGGTGTCCAATAAGCCATTTTGAAACATGCATTGGTGTTCCAGAATGCTGCCAGTAAAAACTCCCTTCTGTTCCCAAATCTGTTCCACTTGTCCATAAATGTATACCTGACACATTTTGTTTTGCAGATTCATAACGAGCTGCGGATACGATTCTGTCGTATTCAGCATCTGATTGAACATCTATGAGATGAGTTCCGAAATAGGCGCAATACTTTTGAGCTTCAAACCAGTTGAGCTAGGTTAAGGTTATAAAAAAACTTATGTTATATTATGTTATGTCAATATATATAGATATTTTCGTACTTCTAATGGAAAGCTAATGTAATATAGATAGGCATGATCCGAATTACTTGAATTACAACATTTGTGTAACGAAAAAAATGTAACTAATACTATTAAAATAATATTCATTTTGCAACTCACTAATGTGAACATGTTCTGACGGTGGTTTGATTTCCTATTTATACAGAGAAAATAAATAAATTGTAGTGTATTCCAAATAAATAAGGGAAAATGTAGAAATCTTAATTTATAGTGCAAAGGACTAGAGAATAATATCTAGATTACAAGCAAATGCAAAAACAAAAGAACACAAGGAAGATTCCCTATACATTTTTTATTTCACTTTATGTTTATGGACAAACTCACACAACAACGTTTAATATCATAAAAAAATGAAAGGCATTTTAAAAAAATCACCTTCAATACATGTAACATGCACTAGATCCCGCAGTAGATTTTTTGGATTAGATTAGATTATGTTTATTTCACTTATTATTAATTTAGTATTGCACCAGATGGAACCTTCTGGTGTAATACTGTTCTAGATTTTGAATCATCTTCTGCAATGTTTCAGGATTATCAGCTAGTAACACAATGTCGTCTGCATACATTAGAATTATGATATTCCAATTTCCCATTTTAATACCCCTTTCCAAATGTTCATATAGATGTCATTTAAAAAGAGTGCGAACAATTGTGGGATAAGAAGGCAACCTTATTTAACACCTATCAATGTTTCAAACCAGTCTGATAAATCCTTACTATTCCAAACTGCTGACATTGTATTGTGATATAGTGATTTGAGAATAATAATAAATTTTGGTGATACCCCCATTTTAGACAGTTTATAGAAAAGTGCATTCCTATCAATGCAATCAAAGGCTGCTCGAAAATCTACAAAGAATGCGTAGATTTTTGTTTCTTGTTTCTATTTGTTAATGCAGAACAATGAGAAAATGCAATCATTGGTGGAATATCCTCGTCTAAACCTTCGTCTAAACCCTCATAGAGGAGCTTATTTTGAGCAACAAATTTCTCCAATCTGTTCAGAAAAATGCCAGAAAATATTTTCGCGACGGTGTTTATAAAAGAGATACCACTATAATTTTCGGCCCTATTTACATCAACCTTCTTGAAAATTGGGAAAATTATTGAGCGTTTGAATGATTCAGGGGCAGCTCCACTGCGAAATATTTCATTTAGGGTTATTGCTAATTCATTCAGTAAAGAGGTTGGTGCGCACTCATAGAATTCAAACGGGATGCGATACATACCTGGGCCTTGTTATTTTTAGCTGCCTTAAGTACTGCCAATATTTCATTTACCACAATATCTTCGTCTAAAATTACGTTGATTATCGAAGGTTCTGCATATAACGTTGGATTAGTATTAAGAGGGAGATTTAACAAGGAGGAAAAATGTTGCACCATATGTGTAATATCTAAAAGTAAGTTATTTCCTACTATGAGACCACGCATTTTCAATTCGCCTGCGATAGCCCACCACCCATTAGAATCTTTAACTTGTAAGCAATAGGCAATATTCTTGTGTTTTAGTTCTACACATATGCTTGTATTGATAATTTGCTTGCATATGGTAGTAAGGGTAGTGTATTGGAAATTCTGACCTGATAAGGGTAGTATTGGAAATTCTGACCATTATCTAATCACATCAGTTATCAAAACTGATTTACTACAAACTACAGTTCCCAAACCCCGTAAAATATTTCACTTTTCAAAAATAGACACGATTGGTCCCCGAAGTTTTTTTCAAGGTTTCCCTTTGGATCGTCATTGTTTTCATACTGACGATGTAAATGTTTCTGCTCAAAACTTTACTGAAACCATTCAATTCGGTATTAACAAATTTGTTCCCTTTTCAATAATGAAACCCCAACAAAAATATTTGTTTTCGAAGGCAGCCAAATTGGCTCTTAGAAACAAACGTAGACTATTTAATATTTGGATTCATGAAAAGAATTCTGTTAATCGATCCCAATATTTAAAGGCCAACAAAATATCAAACTAGATAATTGAAAACGAAAAGGCAGAGATTGACAGAGCGAAAGCGGCAAAGCTTTCGAGTATGTCAATTTCTGACAAAAGTTTTTACAGGGCCATTAATTCTTTAAATTCTGGTACCAAATCTTCTATCCCCCCTATCATCGATGGTGACTCAATCGTTACTGACCCTGCAAGGAAAGCTACATTATTCGCGGAACGCTTTGCTTCAAATTCGACAGTTTTAGAAACTCCTAAAGAAATTCCCCAAATCCAGTCTTCAGGAGTCAATATGAAACAATTACATTTCAAACCCAAAATTGTCGATAAATTTTTAAGGGGGTTAAACAATAACAAAGCCTCTGGTCTGGACAACATTCCTCCTGTTATTCTAAAAACATTTTCAAAAGAACTTGTACCAACTCTCAGAAAAATATTTTATAAATCCTATAAATCTGGTATTTTTCCATCCTACTGGAAGTTGACCAATGTCGAGCCTGTCCCAAAAAAAGAAACGAAATGTGATATTTCAAATTATAGACCAATAGCCTTACTCCCAGTCCTGTCTTAAATATACGAGCAATATATTAATTCACACATATCCAAATTTTTGGAGGTCAACCATTTGATATCTGACAGCCAATACGGTTTTAGAAACAAAAGATCAACAACCGATCTATTGAACTATGTAGCACATCTTTGGAATAGCATACTTGAGAAAGGTGGTGAAACGTACGTGATCGCATTAGACATCTCAAAAGCATTTGATCGAATCTAGCATGCCAACTTGATCAACAAAGTTGTTGCGTACGGTTTTCATCCCGCAGTCGTAAAGTTGATTCAAAATTTTCTGTCTAACCGATACATCTCGGTATCTATAGATGGCTTCTCTTCTAAGTTCAAATTAATTAACGCTGGTGTACCCCAAGGCTCAGTTTTGTCTCCCATTTTATTCCTAATTTATATCAACGAACTGTTGAAAATCACCAGTAACCCAATAAATAGTTTTGCAGATGATAGTACACTGCACAAGTCATTCGTCCCCCTATCTTCAATGGGTAAATTCATGAACAAATAAATCCCGCCCGGAGAGACACTGCCAGAAATGTAAACGAGAATCTAAAAAAAGGCGCCGATTGGGGTGACAAAAATTTGGTCAGTTTTAATTCCACCAAAACACAGCTATTGACTGTTTCCAGATCAAAGACCGAGTTTCCCAACGATATTTCAATTAATATGTGTGACGACCAAAAGACGAATGTGAAAGCATTCGTTTATTGGGAGTCACAATATCCAATGACTTACTCTGGAGCAATCATATGATGGCCATGGCAAAGTCACGCCTGCCAATAGGGCCAAAAGTCACGCCTGCGTGTAAAAATTGAATATTGAATATTGAATATTGAATATTGAATATTGAATATTGAATATTGAATATTGAATATTGAATATTGAATATTGAATATTGAATATTGAATATTGAATATTGAATATTGAATATTGAATATTGAATATTGAATATTGAATATTGAATATTGAATATTGAATATTGAATATCGAATATTGAATATTGAATATTGAATATTGAATATTGAATATTGAATATTGAATATTGAATATTGAATATTGAATATTGAATATTGAATATTGAATATTGAATATTGAATATTGAATATTGAATATTGAATATTGAATATTGAATATTGAATATTGAATATTGAATATTGAATATTGAATATTGAATATTGAATATTGAATATTGAATATTGAATATTGAATATTGAATATTGAATATTGAATATTGAATATTGAATATTGAATATTGAATATTGAATATTGAATATTGAATATTGAATATTGAATATTGAATATTGAATATTGAATATTGAATATTCAATTTTTACACGCAGGCGTGAGTTTTGGCCCACCCTGTATATGATGTTTGTAATAAACTCAAATGGTTTTGGTTGTAGGTTTGGGTTTGGATCATGTCATAGTAAATGGTTAATATTATTGTGGTATTGCTCGATTTTATCGTCAGCCCATTTAATAAAGGTTGATGGTTGATGAGGTCTTTGTGCTTGATTTCCATATAATTGTAACACAATCGGCATGGGATCCGAGAAATTTTGTGGTACCACCTTGAAATCCTTTACTTCATATAGCAGATCTATTGAGGCGCTGCAGATATCAATTACCGAAGAGCCTCTTTCAGCCAAAAACGTAAATTCTCCTACTGGGTCCCCAGGCGTGCGCCCATTTAAAATTACCCCACCGATATCATCAACAAAATCAAAGAACTTCTTCCCTCTGCTATCAGTTTTACTGTCTTTTGATTTCCTTTCCAGGTACAGATTTGGAAATTGTTCAAGAATAATGATTTCAAATTCTGTTCGCTCCCGATTCAAATATTTAAATCTCCAATCATTATGTAATATTCAGCCACACCTAAGCCAAAAAAGCTTTTGAGACTTCCGAAATCACTATCCTATTTGTTACATTTGATGTATGTAGGTACAAATATCATACTTTTATGATTGAGTTTGGCTGATAGGACTATTATGTTGTTATATTTACCGAATTTTAATTGAAAGACTTCTGTTAGATTTTTTATGAATCCATATAAGCACCCACCACTAGCTCTACCAAAGTTATGAGTTTGACGTTTAGAAAATAATATAAATATTTGAGGTTATATCCAACAATTTTTCTTTCAGCGAATTCTTTCATTACAAATTTTTGTTTTTTATTGTTTTTGCTTTCTATTTAATTATTTACCTTGGTTTCTTATTGATACAAAACACCACTTTGGTATTGCAAACCTTCTTAAACTATTATTTTACATTTATTTTTATTAGATAATAAAAAATAGATGAACTGCGATCGCAATCAGTCCTGCTAACCAGATCCTGCAGTAAGGAGTTGAACAAACTAAGCAACAAACAAACAGTACAGGTTTTAGCTAAACACTGACCACCCTGATCACCAACTGTAGGCTATAGTAGGCTATGGACCATTAACAATATATTTCAAAACCAAAACAACAGGAACTGACATTACAAATACCAAGTATATAACACGTTTCAACAAATCTGAATGTCAGAATTGAAAGTTATAAATGTGTCAAATAAACACTTGTAGGGGATACCCTCGATTTTATATTAAACTTCTTCTGAATATTTTTAACCTTTTACTTTTTATTTAAAATCAACAAGAACCTTAAGCTATTAATTTCCAACAAAAATGCTGTTTGGCTACACAAGTAAGTACAACTTCACACTTATTTTTAATTTTATTTCAAACTTCAACAATGCAATCACTACCCAGAATCTTTGGTGTCCGCAGTTTGTGTTTGCACATAAAACTGTGTTTCTTTTCGCACTCCCAATCATGCCATCTATAGTTTGCAGAATGTGAAATAATAACACAATGCCTGGTTTTATTAGGATCAGCGGGATGTCCGATAACCCATTTTGAAACATACATTGGTGTTCCAGAATGCTGCCAGTAAAAATTCCCTTCTGTTCCTAAATCCGTTCCACTTGTCCATAAATGTATACCTGACACATTTTGTTTTGCAGATTCGTAGCGAGCTGCGGATACGATTCTTTCGTATTCAGCATCTGATTGTACATCTATGAGATGAGTTCCAAAATAGGCGCAATACTTTTGAGCTTCAAACCAGTTGAGCTAGGTTAGAAAAAACAAAGGTTATATTATGTTATGTCATTATATATATTTTCGTACCTCTAATGGAAAGCTAATGTAATATGGATAGGCATGATCCGAATTACTTGCATTACAACATTTGTGTAACAAGAAAAATGTAACGAATAATATTGAAATAAAGTTCATTTTGGAATTCAAATATTTTAACATTATTGATTCATAAATCAATTTACTTTAACTTATATACATAAAAATAAAATCTGTGGTATGTTCCAACCAAAATAAGCAACATGTTAAAAACGGCACTACCTATCCGACAGAAACTAACCAATCAATGGAAATTTTTTTCTCAGAAATCTTCTTTGTTTAGCGTTAATACTTCTTTTCAATAACAACAATTTTTGTAAAAACGAAAATTTATCTGTTGTTACCTGATATTTTCCAACCTAAATTTTTTTATTAGTCCAGAAAACTTCTCAGAAATTGCTTATATAGCGTTATGCTTCTTTTCGATTTTTGTAAAAATACGACATTTTAAAGGCAACAAACTAACGTTTTATGTTTCGTTTCTATTAGTTCCTATAATTCAACATTGACCGAATCTGAATTCACTCAGAACACTTCACGGAAAGTATTGCCGTAGTCTAGCATTAATGTTTCCGAGCAATAATCACTATTTTGTGTAAAAAATTTATTTAAACCTGTTATGACCCAAAACAAAGCTAGAATAAAATTTTAAGCATTTTGTCATGGATGTAATACTATAAGGACTTTTAGACCGAAGTAATTTCTAAACAAACGTTTTTGGTGTGATTTGAATGTTCTATTTAAAAGCAAGTAAAGGAAAACAACTCTGTGGAATAACTAGAAAATCTGTGGTTCAAATTACAATAAAAAATAAGAAGGCAGTCTTAAGGACTGCCGGCAGAAGTGAAAACTTAAAATCGTGAAATAGCTGTGTTTTTATAGACTAAATACAACAAAATCTTTACTTACTTACCACACTTCCACACTGTTATTAATTGTGAATCAAAAAACGAGAAAACTATTATTTATAATATGTTATCATTAATTTCAATAATACTTAGGTTATTCGTACTATCAATTGCGTTTTCTTTATTAAAAAGTATAAAGAAAAACACACAAATCAAATACGACAAAAGCAATTTTTTATTTTACTTAAAAATACAACAAAATCTTTACTTACTATATCACACTTACACACGTTATAAACCGAAAAAAAATCATGTTCAATAAAAAAGAAAATAAAACAAATTATAAATCAAGAAAATGAGAATAAGGAATAAGAAAATCAAAATAACAAATGATTACAATTTATCTCACTCTCTTTTAATATTTATTTTGTATTTCATATTTATTTAGCGTGACGATGACTCGAATATATACATTTTTTTCCCGTACAAAATCGCACAACGCGACTAAAGAAGTTTTCACTTCAAAAAGTTCGAACAGACACCCTAATTATATTAAATACAAAGAATTCATTTGTGGAAATACAAATTTTTTGAATGTTTTAAATTCGTGAAGTTCTACAAATAATTTACAGCCACCACAACCTCTACAATTCCTGTTAAGGTTCACTTAAAGACTTTATTAATTTTTTTTATATGAATCAGGTCGTTCAGTACTTTTGCAGTTTATATCAGCCATAGTTGACGACTGTTGGTTAGTTGAAAACTCGTGGTACTGATATTAATAAAAGTTTTAATAAATAACACTTTGGTTTGACTTGAAATCAAACAGTGCAAGTACCTCAAGCCAAGTATTGTCTTTGAAACCTTTTTTAATTAAAATTCTCTGTTTTAGGTTTAGGACAATGGCACAACCCTAAAAGTATCTCCAATACCACAAGAAAACATTTTTCATGGTAAATCGTGATGTAGATGCACATCAGGTTGTAATTTATTTTCTTAAAGTTCGTTATTTTCCTCAGTCTTAAACTCTCGTGTTCGGAATGCTTCATAAGTGATAATTGTCTCCTTATTCATAAGCAATGGCAATACCAAATGTTTGCTCTTAACAATGAGTTTGATTCTATTAAAGTGGAATAGCCACTGTAACGGCCAAATAAATACGTAATTATCAGGAATATTATTGATATCTAAGAAATATGGAGATCGCGTTTTATATTTTCAGTATTTTATTCAACATAGTTTTCATTAATTTTTTTTGAAAAATATTAAATAGTAATAAAGTTATCAGCTTTGATGTAAAATTCTAAAAACAATCTCCCTCCATGGTCGCTTCAATTTCTCGAAAACGGGTTATCTGATAAGAAAAAATCAAAGTTCATATCAAAAGATGTAGTTATCGTTGTAGGTAGCCGTTTTTTCATATTTTGATTTTTCAGAAAATGGAACCGATTGCAAATTTTCGCATTTTTTTGTCCTTATTTTTTGTATTCAAGGAATCTTAAAATAATTTAAAACTTAAAATTCTCATAATCGGTTATGCTGAACCTTAGTTATTACAACAACGAATTAAAAGAAAAATAATTGAAAATCGTTTGATAATTGCTCGAGATATCGATGCGACAAGTTTCAAAAAAGTCGTTTTGAGAAAAACATCACAATATCAAGTCTTGGATTGAAAAACATGAAGAACGACTGTTTATCTACCTAACTTTTAGATACGTAATTCGGCAGAATTGACCGAATGAATTGGCCAAATGTGGTTGAATAAGTTATAAATATAGCTTTAGCGAATTCTATTTTAAGGAAATTCACAACATCCTTCCATGGTGTGTCTAGTACAATTGACAGACAAGAACTTCAGGGTTACCCCCTCATTTGCTGTCCAAAGAAAACTTCAATCGTCATTTAAAACAATTGATATAGTTATCCCCATATCGTCATTTTTTCCAGTTCTCCCATTTCCTTCCTTTTTGGTTGACATGGTATCTTCGGATATTCAAAGAATTCTGACTCTTTGTTTTATATTTAGTGTGCTAAACATGTCTTACTAAATAATAACAAAAGAGGAGCTAGACATATTTGATAAAAAGAGCGAGATAGAATTGTTAAACCTATAGTCATTTTATTCATTCAATAAAATGACTATTACTCAGTTGTAATGATGCAATATATTAAAACACTACTGTGGTGAATTTCTTTTCTGTTGGTTGGTGGTTGTGGTTGGTGAAGCGCATCGAAAACTGAACGAATTCGATGTGTTTCACCAATTATAAATACCATTTTATTTATTTATCCTATTGGATTTCTTTGACGTCTGGTCTTTTTTGCTGAAAAGAGTTGTGACTTGTCAACACATGTATTTACATGGAGGAAAAGTTTTTTTATTAAATACGTGTCTCGGGTGGTCATATCTGATTTAGAAAAACGTATTCCTTGATTGTTATCGGTAAATAGAATTCCCAAAAGTAAAATAATTAGTTAAAAATAAAAGAAACAAGAAAAAAAAATTATAAATGTAAAAAATTTATCTGTTTGTGTTGTTTCTAGCTAGAAACACAACACGGGCGAAACCGTCCGATGGCGACATTAGTAACATTAGAATACACAGGATACATACATTTCAAACACAACTACAGCGATAAACGAAAAAGTTTTTTTCGTCGGAGAAATTTTAGATTCTATTTCTAATATATCGTCGGCGATGATTATTGCCAGATGTCAATTTTATTTTTATTTGGCTGCAAGGGTAATTTTTAATGTTATTGTGCAGTGCCGCCAACTGAAAAATATGATTTTCTGATGTTTTTCGCGTTTCTGAGGTTGTAATCGTTTTGTTTTGAGTTGTCAACTGAATTTTCAGTTTATGTTCAAAGTTCGGTTTTATTCATTTATATATTTTCATAATTTGTATTTTGTATTTTATTTTTAAAATTAGTTATTAGTAGAAAAATTATTATTATTTATTTATTAGTAAAAATTAGTTATTTTTAAAATTGAAATTTGTGAAATTCATTTTGACAAAGAACAAAGTATTTTAGTTTATGCAATTTTATTTTTGACAGCTTTTCACGCTGACGCCTTTGTTGTGGTTACAACAGCGAAATTGTAGACGTTTTTTTTAACGTCCGACGTTATCGTCCGTGTTGTGTTTCTACCTATAGTTTGAAGGACTAAATGTTAAAAATAAAGGAAAAATCTAAAACCATAGAATTATATAATCTTTACAGTATTATAATAAAGTAAAATACATTTTTTCCGGTCAATTTAACGGTGCATGTCAATTTTTTTTATATTATTAAAATATACATTTATTCGTATGTCAATGTGATTTAGATGCCAAATATATATATATAACAGTGTTTAGTATTTATTTAATGAAATCATAGTGTATTGGTCAATTAACCATAATGTCGTGTTCTTTGGCATGATCGAAAAAAGATTGATTTATTTGCTTGCCAACGAACAGCATAAAATAAATAAATCTACTTTTGTAAATGTAGTAGTAAATTGTTTTGACTTTTTGTTCTGTCAGTTGATGTTTGGTTATGTTTACATTTGAAAATGATAGATTTTACGTTTTATCATTTTATTTGTAAATATTTTATTATTAATTAGTAATTTAAAAAATTTGAATAATAATAAATTATTTTTAAACAAAATAATAACAATAATTAAAATGGCGGTTTTTTTCTTTGTTTACATAAATTTGGCAATTAAAAATAACATTTCAATGTATTTGTAAAATCTACAAAAATTTAGATTTTTAAAACTTGATCTAGATCAAAAAAAAATCAATCTTTTTTTGCCAAAGAATACAAACTGACAGCTAATTTGATCTGACAGCTAATTTTTTTGATCTTGTATCCAATTTTCCGTTAACCCATAATAAAGGCAATCGTCGTACAACCAGGAAAAATAGAAAATGGAGTAACTCGGTAATGTATTGTGTTATTGACCGATGCGAAAGAAAACGAAGACAAATTATATAGTGAATATTAGAGGAGGGGAATTGAGGGTAGTATGTAGTTGTCTACGTAAATCCGGAAGTTCACGATTGCTAGGTCTATACTCTATTGAGGTCTGTATGGAACGTATTGTTACGTATTATTATACCTATTACTTTTGGAATTCTCACCATCATCTGGATTGCTCGATTTATTAAACGTATTGTTACGTATTATTACACCTTTCATTTTTGGAATTAACACAACCAACTGGATTGCTCGATTTATTGAACGTATTGTTACATCTGGTTACAACTACAATTTTATAGTCATCAGTATCCCCCGATCTTTGGAGGCCTCATTGACGAATACTGATACGGGTGGACATCCAATCAATATTCCGCATACCAAAAATCATCTAGACTTCGGTGGCAAAGTCTGGTTTGTCTATTATCCCACTAAGCAGTACTGGCCTGGAGTAATTGGTCCAAGATGAATTGATCCGGATTTCGAAAAGATGAGAAGTGGGAACCAATCATTATAGGGTGATCAACGTTACTATAGAATTATTTAAGTATACATATGGGTATGGATATGTAAGTGGGGTACATGTAATATGTGCATGGGTGTACGTGTAGGAATGTGTTTGTGTGCACGTGTGTGGGTGTGTGTGCGTATGTGAGTGTATGAGGTGCGAGAGTGTGTGAATGTTAGATAAACTATGGGGGTGGACGTTTTGATCGCGGCTTTTTCACGTGTGGGGTCGCCAGAGTCTTCTTTTCTCACTTGTCTTCTTTCTTTGATCCGATTAAATTATGAAACACGCGTACTATTCTGATTATTTGTGCTGCAGTCTGCAGGTTACTCTTCTCGTTCCCACAGGCTGAAGGTAGCTTGGGGCTTTAAAAATCTCTCTAGGAGGGCCTGCTAAACAACTTCTTTGGTTTACCAACGAAGCCAGTTCTCCATTACACAGTCAATTTTTGAAATTCTGACCTAAAATTTTTTACATATATTTTCTAAGATATAAATTTAAATAAAAAAAAATTTTGAACTCCATCACAGTGACCATCCCCTTAAAGGAGTGCTTATTCTTTCTAATTTGTATTACTTTAAGACATCTATTGCAAACTTAAATATTTTGCCCGCAACTCATGTGGCAGATAGCCTCCAACCTTTGGGTTTTATGCTTCTCTTACTACTAACGTCTCCTATATATGTGATACTACTCTGTAACGCAAAGGTTTTTGTAAACACTAAACATGAATATTCATAATTAAATTACTTACCCTGTCAGAGATAAAAAAAACTTATCATACGGTAGGTAAGACTAAATTAATGAAACCGATTCTGGCCCTCTATAGATATGATTTCCATCTCATCCGTTCTCTACACTTTCAGAGTAATTGCTACAATGCCATAATTTATCAAACGGCCATAATAATGATGATAGCTAACCTACAAACATTCTAGGCCTCCTCAAGTTTAGCTATGTTCCATTTGGAAGTAGAAAGCTATTTTATGTATTTCAGCATTGCTTGGAGCTGGTTGATAGGGATCCAATTAAAATTTCTCAATCGACTTAATTTGTCCTCCACATATACCACTTCTAGCATGGTTCCACGGGAGAGCTTTTAGATCTGCGACTTTGTCTCTTAAAAAACTTTTAAGATTCATCATGTGATATCTTGGATACAAAGCCTTTTGGATACAAAGTTCACTGTAGGATTGTTTGGTTGAGATTTTTACCGGCTGGTAAAACAAGGTGAATTGCTTACTTAGTCGGTCTTAGTAAATGTCCTGATGCTAGCTTCACTTGCACCTGACATATTTGAAAGGGCCCCAGTCAATCTAGTTCGTGGTGGTAAACTGATCGCTGCCACTGAGTATTGTTTTTTTCCCAGATCATCCATAAATAAAACCCATCTCGTGTTTTTAACTGCCAAACAGGGATAACTGTGTCATTCGCACTACCTAGTTGGAGCAATATTTTTCTATGATGTGATAAGGAGGAAACATTTGAAGCCCTCTAATATTGCTATGCATACTCTCAAATACGGCCCTCCAGCCTAGAAGCCGATAAATGTTGTTGTAAACTTTCCAGTTATATTCTGATTGACACATTTCAGCTTCCGAATAATTGTTCTTATTCGTGAAGATTATTATAATTGGATGACAAAAGACAAAATTAAATAAACTACGTTAAGGGATGGCATTAGGGGTGGTAGAGATGGTGTAGGTGATGGTTATATTTTATCTGGCCAACAAGTTTCAGTGAAATGGTCCATAAATCCTTTGCATCAAAACTCTAGTCAGAAATCTTCCCTCGACAGCTGGCCAGGCTAACTTGAAAGAACTTGCTCAGCATTATCCGTTGGGAACTGACCAATCTAGGCCAAAGGATGCTAACATACTATTGAGAGGGACTTTAAAACTCTGACTGTACAAAAAGCTAGTGCGTTAAATCCTAATGATCCCATGAACCCGAAGCCTGAATAAATTAACAGGCAAGTATGGAAATAGTGTAGACACTAAAACCCAACAATCAATTTTTTGGCATCCACGCCCGCCGAACATTTCTTGAATCAGCAAAACAGTTTCACGCTACTAGGGGGTGTGGGGGTGTAAGACCGCTCAAGAAATAATTCCAAAGAACCTTGCATTTAAAAACCAAAAGGTCTAATTTTAGATGGAAGCCATGGGAACGCAACATCCCATCAAAAGTAGTCTGGATTTATGCAAACTACTTTTGCTCCTGTGCGTTTGGTATGAAGATTGCATTACAAAAATTAGTCATACCGTAAGATTTTGACTGAAATTTGTAATCTACAATTTGTTTAAATCTAACTTCATTTACAATTCAATGCCAGTCATAATAACTCAATTCAATTGTTTTGTTTAACACTTTACACCTTACATTTCATGTGCCTTATTTCGACGAGTATATTAATAAAAATGTTAATCCCGTCAATGAGCCTGTTACTTCAAATCACTTCCCAATTTAGCTAATTTTGCGTACGTATTGCGTTACGTATTGCATTTCAACAAACCGGAATGATCATGAATTTCACAATATTTTGATGATTAAATAACTGGATGGATGAACTGAACAACAAACAGTTGGTTAATAAAGTTTTTCATAAATCTTCGCATAGTTGAAGAAAATCATAGTGGAATGAACAGACAACGATTTACTCAAAGCAAAATATCTTAAACTTTAAACTTACATAAAGATTTAACCATTGATACATTAAAGAAAATCAAAATAAAACATCATTTAAGTACAGGAGCTTCCATGTTACATACTTTCATAATTTGTAACTTTAATCGAAACAAATTAAAGTTTATACAAATATTCTAAAATTTAGTTTTTCACAAAGCAATCGCTGCTCAATGTTTTTGGTGCACGCAATTTATGTTTGCACATGAAACTGTGTTTCTTTTCACATTCCCATTCGTGCCATTTATACTGCCATGCATGTGAAATTATAATACAATTTCTGTTTTTTACTGTTTTGGATGGATGTCCAACATGCCATTTTGAAACATGCATTGGTGCACCAGTTGGTTGCCAGTAAAAAATCCCTTCTGAGCCCAAATCTGTACCACTTGTCCATAAATGTATTCCAGAAACATTTTGTTTTACGGCTTCATATCTCACAGCTGATAGAATTTGATCATACTCTGCATCTGATTCAACATCCACAAGGTGTGTACCGAAATAAGCGCAATACCGTTGCGCTTGAAACCAATTTAACTGAAGAAATAATAAAAGTAAAATAAAAATAGAAGTTGAACCGATGCTACTTACCTCTAATGGAAAACTTATAAAGAAAGGATAATCTTGATTCGAACTATCGCTGTTGATACCTTCCCCATTAAGAACCAACAAAAATGTTAAAATAAATACACAAAGTAAATTCATGTTGCAAAATTTACGGTTTGTAAAGCTTAAAGAGCATACAATTGCACATTATTCAAGAGTTTATATATTTAACTAGACAAAAGTTACAGTGGCTTCCCGAACAATTAAGGAAACTATTGATTTGAACTAAATTACTTTTATTGCTTATTTTATTCAAATCAATTTAAAGTTTAAATTTCAACAGTTCCTTTTCACAACTTTAGAAAATGTCAACTTATGTTCACACATGAACGTTTGTTTTTTCTCGCAAATCCAATCATGCCATTTATAATCATACGAATGATTTATAAAAATACAATGTCGTTCTTTATCTTTCGGTGTTGATGGATACCCTACTAACCAGTCTGCGTAGATTATCGGGAGTCCATTTGATGACCAGTAGTAATTGGAATCCAATCCTAAATCTGTTCCACTTGTCCATATATGAATTTTTGATATATTTTTTTCGGTTTCAAAATTTTTTATAGCCGAAATTACTTTACGATTTTCTTCTTCAGATTCGATATCAACTAAATGTGTTCCATGATAGATACAAAATCTATTTGCTTCATGCCAGTTTAACTGAAAATGCTTTAGATGTGAGTTGAATAACTTGAATTTTGTGATTGATACTCATACCTCTAACGGATAGCTAATGTAGTACGGCGAGGAACTATTTTCAATATTTTGATTATTTCCAGCACAAAAATTAATTAAAAAGACAACAAATAATATTTTGTACATTTTAATTGAACAAAATAAGAATTTTTTAAAGTTAATGAAAATTTACTTTATTCACCAAAATGTTGATAACTTTAGTATTTATATACAGAACTATGAATCGAACTATGGATTATTTCTCTTGAGTAGTTTCCAAAAAGTCAATGACGACAAAACCTGGCTTATAAAAGCAATAGGAAGGAACACGGTAGAGAGGATCTTCTGTTTTGGAAAAAACAATGGAATAAAGTTATGGTTTCAGTTTGAAAATAATCATGAAAACTTAACTTAACTTCAAGATTCAACATTCAATATTCAACATTCAAGATTCAAGATTTAAGATTCAAGATTCAAGATTCAAGATTCAAGATTCAAGATTCAAGATTCAAGATTCAAGATTCAAGATTCAAGATTCAAGATTCAAGATTCAAGATTCAAGATTCAAGATTCAAGATTCAAGATTCAAGATTCAAGATTCAAGATTCAAGATTCAAGATTCAAGATTCAAGATTCAAGATTCAAG
The DNA here is from genome assembly GCA_963693315.1 of Diogma glabrata. NCBI lineage: Eukaryota > Metazoa > Arthropoda > Insecta > Diptera > Cylindrotomidae > Diogma > Diogma glabrata. Next base: position 45,152,403 of record OY856187.1, on the reverse strand, counting down.
ATTCAAGATTCAAGATTCAAGATTCAAGATTCAAGATTCAAGATTCAAGATTCAAGATTCAAGATTCAAGATTCAAGATTCAAGATTCAAGATTCAAGATTCAAGTTTAAGATTCAAGATTCAAGATTCAAGATTCAAGATTCAAGATTCAAGATTCAAGATTCAATATTCAAGATTCAAGATTCAAGATTCAAGATTCAAGATTCAAGATTCAAGATTCAAGATTCAAGATTCAAGATTCAAGATTCAAGATTCAAGATTCAAGATTCAAGATTCAAGATTCAAGATTCAAGATTCAAGATGCATTCAACATTCAAGATTCAACATTCAAGATACAAGATTCAAGATTCAAGATTCAAGATTCAAGATTCAAGATTCAAGATTCAAGATTCAAGATTCAAGATTCAAGATTCAAGATTCAAGATTCAAGATTCAAGATTCAAGATTCAAGATTCAAGATTCAAGATTCAAGATTCAAGATTCAAGATTCAAGATTCAAGATTCAAGATTCAAGATTCAAGATTCAAGATTCAAGATTCAAGATTCAAGATTCAAGATTCAAGATTCAAGATTCAAGATTCAAGATTCAAGATTCAAGATTCAAGATTCAAGATTCAAGATTCAAGATTCAAGATTCAAGATTCCAGATTTAAGAATTAAGATTCAAGATTCAAGATTCAAGATTCAAGATTCAAGATTCAAGATTCAAGATTCAAGATTCAAGATTCAAGATTCAAGATTCAAGATTTAAGATGCAAGATTCAAAATTGCTACCTAACCTAAATCTCTGAAGAAATCGATTTTCGAAAACAGATGCAGGATACCCAGCCTTACTCCTAGTGTGTATATTAGAGCAGAGTTGACAGTTTCTTTATATGCTACTCAAAATTAACTAGTCGTCCGATGTTTTGAGTGAGCCCTTAACAAGCTTTGAAAGTGCAAAAACTAGAAAATCTTTCAATTAATAATTTGAACGGTAATTTCAAAAATGAAGAATGCAAGCATTGAATCTTATTTTTTATTTTATGTAACACTAGAAATATTTGCAATTTCCCTAAATGTATGCAGTTTTCATAAAAACCGCGAACAACGATAATCATTTCTTAAAATTTTTTTGTTTAAATTGGAGACAGGAATAATAACATTAATTAAGACAATATAATATTAAATTCAATATAATTAAAAATACAATTTAGACAAAAATTAGATGTAATGTATCGTTAGGCTTGTTATAAAAATCGACTAGTAGACTATACAAATCATCAGCACCCCGATTTTACAACTAACAGAAAGCACGAAAATATGTTTAATAATATGGTTGATCAGTGAAAATCGAAGACATGACAGAGTTAAGAAGCGGCAGTTATTGACACATAATTAGAGTTCAAAGTATGAAGTTTTTCTATATTGTATTATGTATTGGGTTTGTCAGTATAATTTTTCAAATTTAGTTGTAACAGTTAATTTGTTTTGGTCAATCATAATCGCGAAAAAATTAAATTATTTCAACTATAAAACTATTGAATATGACCAAAATGATTTTACTTATCTTTGAAAGTTTTATCACTATCATTGGTTTTGGTTATATCAATAAAAAGTTTTTAGGAAATGAATTTTTAATTGTATCAAAACTGTCCTTCCGTTTGCGGTTCTTAATGGAACAAAATTTGTTTATAAATTAAATCAAAACGTAAGGTGGCATACAGTAGTTGTTTAAATGTTGGTAAAATCAGTTTTTGTTTATTTAAAAATATTCTTTTCAAAGATGTAAAACCAAACGAAAACTTAGTATTTCAATTGAAGTGAAACAACAGTTTTGAGCACTGTGTAGTCAATAGGAAAAAAGCAACAAAGAGTAGAAAGGCTCCAAAAGTCCTCAAGCAACAGCATCAAGGCATCTACACCTAAAATACAATCTTTGAATGCAGAACTCTTGCTGAAATCAATATTTTTAACTTAAGGTTTTGAAAAACGTTAGGGTAAAATGTGACAAAGAAAATTTTTCACATAAAGTTAATTTGACATCATATGGCATATCATATCCGCCCAATTCATGCATTCATTCTGACCATATTTTTGATGAAGGTTTTATAATTCTCTCATTTCCAAACAAAAGCCTTTCACAGTGTTTTGAATAAAGATAAGTGCCAGGTAACTGAAGCAAGCATAACAAAACCTTCATAAATGTGATAAAATAATAGTATTCTATGCTAGTCCCACAATTACCAAGTGAGTATAAATCGACCGTTTTGAATTGGATTATTTCATAATTTCAATTAATTATATTCATTATTGTTCAAGTATTTTTATTTTATATGAGAGACGAATCGTAATTTTAACTGTTGCGTTTAGTTGTTTCCTTTTTGGGAACTGTTTCTCTCTGAGCATTTTTGGTTCCTCTTCTTTTGGTTCTTGGGTCAATTCTTTTTTTAAAAAAAGTAAAAAATCACGAAATAGCCAATCGTCAATAGTACGATTCGACCTGGCACCAATTTTGATTTAAAAATTATATTGTATATACTTGCAACTTTAACTCTTGACAGTTGTTTTAATTCAAGGCGGTTCATAAAATTAATTAATTTCCCCGTTTTAACGTTCCCTGATTCCTATTCAGTAATTGATATAAAAGTAGAAAAGTCTTACCAAATTTTCTTTTCAACAAATGTCAAAAACATTCTTTTTCTACCTTTTCTGCCGCAAATTTTAGCCTGCGGAACAAACTTAAATCTGGATCATAGTACAGTTGCTTTATGGAACTTGAAAAACCTGTTCACATTCTCTTCACTATTTAAAACTAATCCTAAAATGCTAGCAAAATGAAAATTTGTGCAACCAAATTATTATGATCTCGCGTAGATGCCGACATTGGATTTTGTATAGAGACATTTAGTTTTTATCAGACCGAACGTTTCAACATTCTTTTTAGATTTAGCAGATCCTCTACACTGCGTCCATACTAATACAAATATTCATAATAATACAATTATAGACCTTTTCACTCCCTTCCTATTCCAGATATATTTGCAATTACATTAGAATTTCGTTTAACATTACATTCCTCGTTTTGGAACAACTAATCGAATAAGAAAAGATCAGGGCTCGCAATTTAAGAGCCAACTTTTCTTTGAAATAACCAATTTACAAAGAACTCACCACAGTTATACAACTCTGTATCATCGTAGTTCTAATGGATTGGTATTTTCATCATAATTTCAAAAACTCATTACGAGTACATGCAAATACAAAATACTGGATAGTCCAAAAGCTAGTGAACTCTTTGGGTAACGGTCGTTCTGTAAGGCTAGAATTTTTTTTAGTGATAGTTCATGAAATGTGAAGTACGGAAACCACCACCTGGCAGGCATCAGCCGTGCATCATCCTCTATATGTTTGAAAGTGTAAAAAAATTTTAAAAAACTTCCTCCTGTAAGCATGAAATGTTTATATGATTTAGCTCATTTATTGTAGAGTACAAAAAAAAAATGGACAAGCGATTTTGACGAGCACAAGTATCTGCCAGGCGAATCGAAAGGTGTTACAACCTGCCGGCCGGCCATCACAACCGACAAAATCTAAAAAACCGCTGAACCGATTTCAAAAATTTTTGTTTCCAAACATAAGTTTACTCAATGGGAAGAGCTGAAAGGACGATGTGTTCGATAACTTTAAAGGAAGTGTGTCAAAAAATCGTCAAGTGTGTCAAAATAAGGAAAGTTGCTCATTTTTGGCTTAAAAAACGTTCATTTTAAGTGATTACGGATGGAAACATTGAATTTGAAGAAATCTTGATGGTCGGGATTGGTATGTGAGACCAAAAACTAGATTATTGCATTATAAGTTTGTCAAAAAAATGTTGTCAAGTGTGTCAAAAGAAAGATTTTTATTTATTTTTTACCCAATTTTTTGGAAAAAAAATAAAATTAATTATTTGTATGACCTGAAATTTTATTATTATTATTGAGAATTATGGCACTATAAGTTTGTCAAAAAAATGTTGTCAAGTGTGTCAAAAGAAAGATTTTTATTTATTTTTTACCCAATTTTTTGGAAAAAATAAAATTAATTATTTGTATGACCGGAAATTTTCTTATTATTATTGAGAATTATGGCACTATAAGTTTGTCAAAAAAATGTTGTCAAGTGTGCCAAAAGAAAGATTTTACTTCGGTTTATTTATTTTTTTAACCAATTTTTGAAAAAAATAAAATTCATTATTTGTTTGGCATGCAATTTTATTATTATTATTGAGAATTATGGCATTATAAGTTTGTCAAAAAATATTTTCAAGTATGTCAAAAAAATTAGCTGTTTGTATTACATAAATGTGGCATGGAAAATTTTTGAACTTGTTATAGTTTTTGAAATATTTTTTGAATTTTGAAAAAAGTTTGTATTTTTGAATTTGTAATAATTTTTGCATTATTTTTAGAATTTTATGAAAAGTTTTAATTTTTGATATTGTTATAATTTTTGCAATATTTGTAGGTAGAATTTTAAAAAAAGAATTTGTGAAGCGAAAAGAATTTTATTTGAAAAAAGTTTCGTTTTGAAAAGCCTCGATTCGCAAACGCCACATACGTCCAAAAACTAAAAATAATGTACTATTAATGGAGGGCTGAAAGCTCAAGCTCTGAGATATCAAGACTTCGGTTTTGGTTAAGGATTTTCATATAGTTTTCGGCATAAAACTTGTATGAGGACACTGTTTTTAGTTTTGGGCAGCAATGTACATCAAACAAACCTCTTTTTTAAAGTGCATGTATTTTTTTATCTCTGTTTAGAAATTTATTACAAAACTGACACGGAACAACAATACGTTGCCGGAAAATCATAACAGATCATAAATTAACATAATTTAGTGAAAAGATAATACAATCGGCAAACTACTCAAAAACCTCTCCATTTAGCGTTTTGAGAAAATATTACAAAATCATAAATTCATATTTCTTTCAAGATTCCAATAACTTATTGTAAAAAATTAAATAAAATCAAACTTTTTTTAAAATTCTAAATATGTTCCAAAAATTAAAATAAAATCAAATATTTAAACTTTTTCTAAATTCTAATAATATTCCAAAAATTCTTAAAAATTCAAAAATTGAAACTTTTTCCAAAATTCTACAAATATTGCAAAAATTATTGCAAAATTTATGGATCGTTGATAGACTTTTGACTTCAAATACCTCTAAAAGAAAAGTCAGACAAGTGGGAATAAAATGAACAAAACAAGTGTGAATGTAAAAGAACACAATATCAAAAATAATTGACAAAAAGTTGCGTTGTAAATTGTAATGTTTTTATATTGCCAGACGACCGTAGACGCAATCGTAAATGTCAATAGTAAATTACAATCATTGATCAAAAATGACACAAAATATGTTGCTTCAGGTTAAATCTTATCCATAACTGTTTATGGGAACTCAAGAAAGATTCAATTACACCAGCTTGTAAATGGTTTAAATTTGATTATTTTTTCGGTCAATCAAGTGTCGGTGGGATACAAAAAATACTTTTTTTACAATAACACAAAAAATATGCATTGCAAAATTCTAAAAAAAATTGTACTGTGTTCTAAATTAGGTGTTCTTTTAAATGACACCCCACTCGGTTGGGTTAAAAATGTTTTTTTTCACCCTTTCCACCCCCGTTCCCTATACACACAGAATATAATATATATACAATACACACAGAAATATAAATATTTGAGACTTCGCTATAATTCATTTTCATTCAAAATTTACCAAACTTCCTTACTCTGTGAAATTTTACAAATTTTTCTGTCAATCACTGTCGGAACGTAGGGGGGAGGGGTCGAACGGTCTGAAATTCGCACTTGTTTGACAATAACTCAAAAACTGTGCACTGCAAAATTCTAAACTCAAGCAATTAAGTATCTTGAATTTTTCAATTCGAAAGGATATTTTGGATTTTTCTTAGGAAAAAAATCCATTTTTCTCTTATACGTGCTTCGCATTGGGATTCAAACTATCCTCATCAGTGCCATGGTTCGAATCCGTTTTGGCAGACACGCTATCCAATTAACCTACCGAGGCGATGTATTTAAAAGTTGAAATTTTTATCATTATTTAACTACTTTAAGTTGAATTTTTCTCATTAGGAATTTCTGTTTTTTGTAATTCAATTAGACAATTCTAGTGCTTTTAGTCTAATTAACTCTACGAACATATGCTTTATCATACTCTAACTAAGTTAGCATTGAATGAATAACTTGTGATCTACGAGTTTGGAAGACAATTTCCAACTAGTTGTTGTGACTAACACTGATTAAATTATTGATGTTATTTGAATGCATATTTACTTTATACGAAGCATATGTTCGTAGAGTTAATTAGACTAAATACACTAGAATTGGGTTATTGGAATTACAAAAAAAAGACAGAAATACCTAATGAGAAAAATTCAATTTAAAAGTAGTTAAAATAATGATGAAATTTCAACTTTGAAATACCATCGCCTCGGTAGGTTAATTGGATAGCGTGTCTGCCAAAACGGATTCGAACCATGGCACTGATGAGGATAGTTCGAATCCCAATCCGAAACACGTATAAGAGAAAAATGGAGTTTTTTCCTAAGAAAAATCCAAAATATCCTTTCGAATTGCAAATTCAAGATACTTAATTGCTTGAGTTTAGGATTTTGCAGTGCACAGATTTTGAGTTATGTCTGTCTGTAGGCCGGCCGGCCGTCACAACCTACGAAATCTTGAAAACCGCTGGACGGATTTGAAAAATTTTTTTTTCTACAAATAGGTTTACTCAATGGAAAGAGCCGAAAGGACGATGTGTTCGATAACTGTACTGGAAGTGTGTCAAAAAAATCGTCAAGTGTGTCAAAACAAGGAAATTTTCATATTTTTTGCTTAAAAAACGTTAATTTTAAGTGATTACGAGTAGGAACATTGAATTTGGAGAAATTTTGATGGTCGGGATTGGTATGACCAAAATCTAGATTTTTGTATTATAAGTTAGTCAAAAAAAATGTTGTCAAGTGTATCAAAAAAATGATATCATTTATTTTTTTAGATAATTTGTTGGAAAAATAAATCTAGCTGTTTGTTTACGTTTGAATTTGTTATAGTTTTTGAAATATTTTTGGAATTTTGGAAAATTTTAAATTTTTGATTTTATTATAATTTTTATAATTATGGAAAAAGTTTCAATTTTTGATATTGTAAGAATTTTTGGAATATTTTTGGAAGAATTTTAAATTTTTGATTTTATTATAATTTTTATAATTTTTGCAGTATTTTTAGAGTTCTGGAAAAAGTTTGAATTTTTAAGAATTTTTGGAATACTAACTAGTATTAGAATTTAGAATTTAGAAAAAGTTTAAATTTTTGATTTTATTCTAATTTTTGGCATATCTTTAGAATTTTGAAAAAAAAATAGAATTTTTGAATTTTATATATACATATTTTTAGAATTTTGAAAAAAGTTTCAATTTTTGATTTTGTAAGAATTTTTGGAATATTTTTGGAAGAATTTTAAATTTTTGATTTTATTATAATTTTTATAATTTTGGAAAAACTTACAATTTTTGATTTTGTTATAATTTTTGCAATATTTTTAGAATTTTTGAAAAATGTTTTAATCTGTGATTTTGTAATAATTTTTGAAATATTTTTAGAATTTTGTTTAAAAAAGTTTGAATTTTTTATTTTACAAAACGCTAAATCGAGAGGTTTTTGAGTAGTTTGCTGATTGTATAATCTTTTCCCAAAATTATGTTAATATATGGTCTGTTATAATTTCCCAACAACGTATTGATTTTTCGTGTTACTTTTGTAATACATATCCAAATAGAGATAAAAAATACATGTACTTTAACAAAAAGTTATACTGAATATTGCATTTTAAAAAGTTATGTTTGATATACATCGCTGCCCAAAACTAAAAACCATATCCTTATAAAAGTTTTTTGCCGAAAACTATATCAAAGTTCTTAACCCAGACCGAAGTCTTGATATCTCAGAGCTTGAGATTTTAGCCCCTCCATATTT